>JAMKCH010050921.1:0-10667 GCA_023653785.1 Ophioderma brevispina
TTGTTTTAAATTTTGCTGTGGGCTGATTTTGTAATGATCTCGTATTTGTCATATTCACTGGTCCTGTGAGATTTCATAATCGGGCCAACTCTCTAAATGTACAAGAGCTAAAACTCACACTTTAAGCTTGTTGGAGGGACAGCTCTTTTAATATATTTTTTGGGGAAAGTTTACACTTTTGGAGTGATTTAAAGGGATTAGCGATAATGCGAGAGATCGAAAATGTGGAAATGCTGATTTTAACTTATAAATCAGGGATAAGTGTGTACAATTCCATCTAACTGCTTTAATGTAAAAAAAACACACCAAATAGTTAAAAAATGAAGTCTTTGAGGAATTTGCCATACGTTCCCCGCTAATAGACATTAAGCGACGGCGTCTCAAAATCTGCACTAAACGCTGATTGTGGTTTACACCAGTACAGAATAAACAAAGATCCAATAATGTTTGTGATGAGGTCAACTGTATGTCATGTGCACAATTCACGCTGAAAATCTGTGATCTTCACCGGGATAGGCTGTTTTGATCTCAAGTCGGAATTTTGATACGCACGTTAGAAATTACAGAATCAGATAAGAAGTACTGCCTTGCCTTTAATACACGGATTTCAAGCCAACCACTTGCAGGTTATGTTTGCATATCCATGCTAGTAACAAAAATATAAAAATAAAATTTTGATGATTTTTCGATGTTTCGGATTAGCAGTCGCTGCGAATCCCTATAACTCATATTTTTTAAAGTGATTTCCCTTGATTGTTTCAGATTTTTTATTCCTCTGAAAAGAATGGTAATCAGAAATCAATCTGAAAAGAGAGATCTTCACTCCTAAAGACGGCTATAGACATTTAACAGCAATGTTGTGTAAACATGTTAGGGCCTGGTATCTTGAAATAGGTTGGCCTGACTCTGTTAGAGTTTTAATCTCTGGGCTACGATTCGCGGAATGATTCTCAGGCAACAAAGAAGTGACGTGGATGTTAACTGGTCTATTCCTCCACAAGCTCTTGAAGAGCAAGTTTTAGCTTTTACATTCAGAAAGTTTGATTACTTAACTGCACAATGTGATTTCCACTCTTTTCAGATTTTTTATTCCTCTGAAAAGAATGTTAATCAGAAATCAATCTGAAAAGAGAGATCTTCACTCCTAAAGAGAGCAAGTTTTAGCTCTTTTACATTAGAAGTGACAGTTAATTGTATAGGCCCATACTGATATTCATGACAATTCTAAATCATCATCTTAAAGCCACTCGCCCCGATTCTTCAAAATGTAAACAAATATGCCCCCTATTTTTCTTCAAAGCTCATTTTTTTGCACTGTTGGTTTGTAAGACCCCTGTACGTGGCCTAAGCGTAACTGCCGATTGTCAAATTATGATTTTTATTCTTTGTTTGCTAATAAAAGTCGGAGATCAGGACTTTTTTTCAGGTCTAGAAACAGTCGTAAGTGGCATCTTCAAGACCACTTTAAAATGTTTTAGTGGCCGTTTTTTTCTGCAAAAGAACAAACTATAAAGTGTTGATAAGACCTAACTATAGCAACTTTAGAGACAAAATGGAGGTGGGTCTATACAGCTGATCCAGTGAAATTTGAGAGAAATTCATATCCTAAAAAAATCATCTCTGGCCTTTAATAGAGAGTAAACTACAATGAGCAGTGAAATTGATCATGCGGATATATGTATAATGTGAACGAGTGTGATTGAGACCTTGAAAGGAGAGAGGTCTTTACAATAACCATGAAATTGAAAAATCATGGCCATGAACTTGACTGAATGAAGACCAAGTTAAAGGCAGGAAATGAGCATGAAAGGATATTCCAAAATGAGAACTGTTTCACTTAAAATTCTGAAATCTATACTCTGCCAATCACTTTCCTCTGTGAAAGCATGCTTAGGCCAAATAAAAAAAGTGACTCAGCAGAAGATTGCTTTTAAAATTGGTGTTTTAGCACTTTTTTTTTATTTGTTTACCAGATTATTTTTTAATTTCAGGAAAAAAATGAAAATTCAGCTGAAAAAAGTGGTTCAAAGATGCAATAAAAAACCTGCATTTCACATTAGCATTTTTTTCAGTTTTGAAGAGTTTATAGTTTGTATATAATTCATGGGTTAAAAGGCTGCAACAAGGAGGATAAAAGTCAGGAGATGACACTTTGACAAAATGGTGGATCTGGAACTTTTGTTTACAGGGGGCGCTGGAGCAGCTGAGATGTTTTATAGGAGGGTCGTCGAGTGCCAAATTGTGTAAACACATTTCAATACGGAATAAATCGCAATCTCATCATAGTGCGCAGTTCACACTCTATAGAAAAACATTTTACACAATTTGGCACTCGCCAGTGGTGATAGTAGGCGCTGGAGCTGCTCAGCCAGACTTTAACCACACAACTCCTTAACATAAACTTTGAGAGCCATAACTTCGAAACGAAATGGAATTTGAATTTGTTCCTTTTGACCTCCTGTGTAGCACCATAAAATGTACCGTTGACTGCAATTTGAAGAAAATCTGAGTGGGTGGGTTCCACATCTTGGGTGTTTTGGCATGGAATGACCCTTATGTGATATGATACTAGAGAATCCAAGTGCATGAAATTGTAGACTGTTGACATCAGATATTATGTCTTTAGGTTAACCCTAAAAGAGCATGGCTTTTTGGACCCATCTCACCGCCGGGGGGAGGGGGGGGGGGGGGAATGGAGACATCTCGTATCTCGGACAGGGATTGGAATTTGAACTATCATAGGTGTGGTACCAATGGATAGTAGGACCCCATTCCCGAGTCCAGTTCGATTACCAAAAAAAGTTAAAATGCATGTATGAAGTCAAAGTGACGTCACAGTGACGACATCATGCAAAAATGCAAAAAATATTTAAAAATCGCAAAATTCATGGTTTCACCATTTTTTCAAGCAAAGAGGATTTTTTTGCCATGATGTGTGTCAAAGTATGCACACACATGCTCTTACTATAAATAAATAAATACGATAAAACATAGTGTAACTGTATCCTTAGCACAAAAAAAACTGGATTTCTACTGTTCCATGTAATTTCAATGGGAAATAGCTTTTCTTCGCATGCAGTGCGCGATTACGTAACGCCGCGTCATAACCGTAGGTCCGATTTTGTTCAAAATGGTCTTAAATCGAGCGCAAGGCTTCAAAAAAAGTCATGTAGTTTCGGCGTGAAAAAATAACAAATAGGCGAGATACGACAAAAAATGTTGGGGGGGATTCTCCCCCCCCCCCCCAGGCCACCAAAGGCACCTATGCTTCATCAGATAGAGTTCTACTTTTCATAACTGGTATACAGCAGAGTACTAACTCCTATATGCAATATGGGATTGTGTTAAGTCACTCTCTATTCAGTCACTAACCTGTGGTTTTCTCATAGTTTAGTTGTTTCTAAGAATAATCAATATTTGTATATATATCAAGTGATGTTTATACTGTATTCAATTAGCATAGTGAATATTTGAGGTTTGCAAAAAGTTCTCTTACTGATCTTTTCATGACAGTTACAGATTCTAATTTCTGTAAATGATTCAGCAGTGAGGTAGATATCAAATTCAGCAAGAGGCAATTTACACAACCAGATTCTACTTGTGGTGTAACCCACTCTCAGGTGCTCCGTATGTACTCTTAGCTCTATTCCAAGGGTACCACTGTAGGACCTAGGGCTGAGGACTTGTGAAGTATATGAGTCACTGCATACTTGATAAGCTGCTGTCTTGGCAGCATCTATTACATGGCTTCTCAAGTTGCGGCCTGCGGACCAAATCCGGTCTGTCGACCAAATCTGGCCCGTCGACTGATAACATTTGGCCTGCTAACCACACAGAAAAGATCATATTGTTGAACACTGCTGCTTTCTCCCTTTTCTGCCAATTTTTCAGTTGAAAAAAAATTGAATTCCACAGACTTATCCTTCATTTTAAGCTACTCTTGCAAATTTCAAATATTTTGACTCTGTTTTGACGGGTGGATCACTGATAGTGTCTTTAATTCAAGCTATTCCTATGAAGAGAATCTGAAAATACCTAAAATGGCAGTACGAATGACAGTCAGTAAATTGATATTGGTCCAAATTTCAGAGATCAGGTGCAGTATAAGCAAGCAACATACAAAAAGTAATCATTTTGTTTGCAGTGTGAAAAGTCTTAGAAATAAAGCAATCTAATAAGGACAAAATTGGGTATTTTGGTAATTACGTTTCGAACTGATCTGACACTTATTACATCTATTGAATCAGGAGATTAATTATCTTTAAGCTCTCCTGTTTTCTCCCTTTTGTTGTAAATTTTTTAGTTTTAAAAATAACTTATGAGAATTCTAAGAATTATCCTTCATTTTAAGCCACCACTACAGTGATGTCTTCAAAATACCTAAACAATCGCACCCCCTATTTTTCATCAAAGCCCGTTTTTGTTTGCACTGTGTATTGGAATTGTATTAAAATCCCCTGTAAGTGGCTAAGCGGTAACACCCATAATTTGTCAGAATATGATTTTTATGCTTTGTTAACTCTTAATAAAATGAGGATCTGACATTTTTTGGGTCGTAAATCGTAAATGCAACAGTTGTAAATGGCATCTTCAAGGCCGCTTTAAAATGCTTAAGTTGTCGTTTTTCATAAATAACAGAATATAGTGTTGATATACCTTAAACTACTACTAGCAATACTGTATAAGTGGAATTTCACGAATCGCGAGTGATCATAAAAACGCGAAAATAGAAACTCGCGAAAATAACTTTTTCATAGATTTGTATTGCATTGATGTCAATACCGGAAATTAAATTCTTGCGCATTTGGCAAAACTGTTAAAAACGCGAAAATATCTGTACGCGAAAATTTCCACTTATACATCTATAGACAAAATTGGCATTTTGAAAAATCATGTAATTAAAAAAAAAATGAATGACTGTGTGGTGTAAGCTTTTTCGCTGGTTGTCAATTAAATAGGTGTTTGTCGCTTTCTGGGTGGGAGTCATCTGCGATAGTGCCGTGTGAAAAAAAAAAAAAAAATGTGGAAAACTATCTCACTTGAAGATCTCTTTGAACACTGTTGCAATAAATTTCATGTTCTAATTTAGATGTTTACCTGACAATGAGTCAGACAAAAGATTAATTTGACACAAGTGTTTGATGAAATGATGATGGTGTCACCTTCAACAGCAAGACCCAATACCCCTCGGGTTCAGTTCCCCATCGGATATGGGTTGTGTTTTTCAGACCTGCAGTGCCTGGCAAGATCACTTGTTCAAAAAGTATGACAATGTCATCTGCACAGACACGACAAATGCCTCATCCTGTCCAGCTCGACGCTATTTTGCATAATTTCAATAAACTAGATTAAATCATTGTTTTGGAGCCACTTAAAGCAGTACTATAAGTTGATTGCCAAATCTGACAAAATAAGTTTTTTGCATGTCGGTAACAAATATAGCTATCTTAATGTATCCTGCAAGTGATAAATAGACTGAAAGTAACCTATAAGGACAAAATCAATATTTTAGAGTCATTGCTGTCCGTACGGACACTTTCCTACAACCGTACTTACATGGAGATTCATATCTTTGACCACTAATCCTTTCTTTCCCCTTTTTTTGTCATTTTTCATTTTGAAAACATTACTTGTCTGAATTCTACGACTTACCCTTCCCATTCATACTATGCAGCAAATCTTTAAATATTTTGACTCTTTTGATGGTATCACTGCTAGTGTCTCCTCTGCTGGACCTAGCTGCGGGATAGCGGCTCGGTCATGCAGCCCACAGGTCAGGATCGCTGAATTACGATTCTTCTTGTGATTTAGCCATTGTCATCAGTTGTATGGACATGGGAATATATAGTGCTGATTACAACCAAGGCAACTTCTAACTTGCCTAGCTAATTTCATCATGCTGATTTCCACCCGGGCAACTTGTGGCTAGGGTTCTCATTCCATGAAAACAAGCTTAATTAGACTAATACCGTCAAAATTCACACAAAATCTCTCCAATCCTTGTAGAATACCCACACAAGGGAGACACTAGTACTAAATCGTGTTGTAGGTGTCAAGTGCCATTACTGGCTGTATCTGTGATTTGAAGTTGGTCACCTTCGGACTCCCAAGTTTCTTAATTAGCCGATGATGACGGTTGTAGTGTAGGTGGTCATGGACTGCGACCTTGTGTTTATACCGCTGATAAACATCAATTTGGGAATGCAGGGGTTGTGATGTTGAAGGACAGCTATTGGGTATAAGCTTGGTTGTCAAATGGTCTTGACTTTAGTTTGATTCAGAACACTTAACTTAAAATGCGTTATTATTGAAAGAAGAAACTGTAAGTAATCTGGTGTAAGCCACCCCCCCCCCCCCAAAACCCCAAAAAAAAAAGAAGGATTTTCCTCAAAATAGGGGTGGGGGCTTATACTCGGGGAGGGGTTAGAATACGAGCAAATATTCAGATACAAATTGCAATATTTCAAGAGCGATTAGTCACCAGATACCATTTAGTGTACACTTTAGTTGTAGAAGAAAGTTCAATTTTCACATCACAGTCCTCAAAGTAATTCTATGTAAAAGCATTCCAATTGATTGGGCCCTTACTTGCATGGCTCTATAGAATAGGTCCAAGCTTTTGAAATGTGGGAATTTTTTTGTTTTGGGTAATTATGCCCACTTGTTTCTGATGCTAAAAATACCACTGGGCTTATACTGAGTGTATGCTAGCTACTGTTATTTCTTGAAAATGTGGGGTGGGCTTATAACCAAAGGCAGGCTTATACCCGAGTGGTTAGTGGTTACAGCTTACGTGTTCATGTGATTTCAGAAATATGGGGGTTGCATTTCAATGTAGGATGGGCCCGATAAGTATCTAAAATCAGTAATATGACAACTCACCTGTTAGTGTTACATTGAATACCACTGAAGCAAAACAATTAGAATGTTTTGAGAGTTAAGTAGCTATAAGGCGACGACGAAAAAAGAAACCCGTTTTACGGACGAGCGGACCTTTTGCGTAGGGTCGGTTGGTCGGTCGCGAATAATTTTTTCTTTTTTTTTCTTTCTGAGCTCAAAATTGGCCTACAAAATAGCCCCAAAATCTGAACAATAAGATAAAAAAATTATTTTTTTTAAAACAAATTTTCTATAAACAAATTGCCAAAATTGATAAATTTGGGCTAAAAACAGGCTGATTTTACATGATTTTTGGAAAAACTAAAAAAAAAAAAATTCTGCAAAACTGAAAAATCAGGGTCGGTCGTGCCCGTAAAACAGGGTTTTTTATTTTCGTCGCCTAAATGTGCTTACGTTGACTTGACTGTTTTCATTAAGCATAGAATTGATTTTTCTGTGCCTATCTGACTTCATTAGCTTTCATTCATCAATAGATTTAGCGTGGAATTTTAATTTCCACCTACTGCGCATGTCCCTCGTTCAATGCCCATACCTTCAGAAAAGTACTAGCGGTGACACGATGTGTTAAATCTACTATATTTGGTCCAGAATTTATGGAAATTTAGGGGATTTTAAGGAAAGAAATAATTTAGTATTCTGCCAACACCCTATGAATTTGGCAACATTGATGGAATATACCACGAAGAAAGGGTACCGAACTTAAGTGTTGGTAGAATACTAAATTATCCCAATTTTAATGCATTTTGAGATTATAATTAGTGGTATAGGATGAATTTGAATCATTTATTTTGTGCAAAAAATGGAGATATAGCTGAAAAAAATCACATTTTGTAGGACATTGAGGTGTTTCTAATTAAAGGGTGATGAACCGATTTAAGTGTGTAAGTTTTTCATCTTGATAGAATGGCCTTCACCCCAAAACCCCATCTGTAAAGTTTCACACGGATATTTCAACCCATTTTGATGTGAGAGCTTAAAACTTGTTTTTTTTTTTTTTTTTTTTTATAAATACAAATATGCTGAATTTCCGTCCACAGCGGCCATCTTGGATTTGAAGGTCTAAACTGTCTAGAAAAAAATGGCAACATGTTTCATTTGAATCTTCACCCTTCAAAGTAATAAAATCAATTGAGAAATCGCTTTTAACACAAAAATTGAACGAACGCCATTTTGTCGACATATGGCTCTGTACTATTAATTTTACACAGTACTCTATGGGGCTTACGAAATCACGTTTTCTGCTCTCACATGAAAACGCATTGAAATATCGGCGTGAAACTTGACAGGTGGGATTTTTGGGTGAAGGCCAATCTATCAAGATGAAAACTTCATATCCTTAAATCGGGCCATCCCCCTTTAAGTGTGTAAGTTTTTCATCTTGATAGAATGGCCTTCACCCCAAAACCTCATCTGTAAAGTTTCACACAGATATTTCAACCCATTTTGATGTGAGAGCTTAAAACTTGATTTTGTAATCCCCATAGAGTACTGTGTAAAATTAATACTGGTCGACCAAAATGGGGCACATTTTCTCTCATAACATCCAAACCAAACATCCTTTAGCTCTAAGATTTCACAGGGTTAATGAGAAAAATAGTAGCAGTCTTCTGATACCAAAATTTTGACCACTTGCGGTAAAATCAGGGGTCCCTGGGGACGAGGCTATTAGTAATCGGACCATGACCCTTTAAATTAGTGTTCTAAATTTTGAAAAGAGCGAAACTCCTCCATTTTCTGTAAAACTTTAAGTATTGTATGCTTAGGCCATGTGCAAATATGGCATTGATATATTCTAGTGGCAGCAGAATAAAGGTAAAAAGCACTTTGATCTCCTCTCAAAGGCACTGTAAAGTGCTGACATTTATTTTAAAGTAATCTATAGCAGTGCCGCTGGGATTTCTTGGCTATCAGGAGCAATATATGAACATGAGTAAAGATCACTGATCATGCCTTGGATTATAAGTTTGCGTGAGCTATGAGTAGCACTAGGTTAAAGACACTATCAGTGATTCACCCGAAAGATTCAAAATACTTTAAATTTGCAGAATAGCTTACAATTGAAGGAAAGTCTGAAGAATTGTCATAAGTTATTTTTTTGCAACTGGAAACTTAACAGAAAAGGAAGAAAACAGCAGTGCTCAAAGATATTAATCCCCATTCAATTTGTATTGTAGTAAGTGTCCGTACAGACAGTGATGACTAAATGTATGATTTTGTCCTTATTATAGTCGATTCGCATTGATATGTTCGTCCTCCTGGAGTTTTGGACCTATTCAATTAAGTCGGAGAGGGAAAATGAAAGAATTCAAATGCATGTGCCATACCGGATTATCTTGGAGGACACTCCGGTCATATAACTCACTCACCTGCCACTAAATACAATTTCATTCATGTATGGAAATGCACAATAGTGTATTTCAGGCCATAACATTCCTCACAATAACATGATTAACAGAAGTCCCTGCGCCTCATTGAATTTTTCACCTCCGCAAGAATCACATATCAGATGAATCGAGTATAGGTTGCTTTCAGGCTTATATATTAGCACTTGTAAGGTAGTTAGGATACGTGTACCTGTTCAGAAATGCAAAAAGCGGATTTGTTTTGTTTTTTTTTCACTGATTTAGCAAATCACCTGATTATTGTCTTTAAAATCCATAGGGTGTTTAAACCAATCCCATAATGCATTGCAATGTATGTTTATAGTACGGTACTAAACAGTGTTGCAATTCCTTCGAAAATTTTGTATAGCAGTTTTTTGACAATTTTATCATAATTGTGCTTTTTAGATTTAGCATTGTAAAAAAATGCTATACAGCCAAAATTTGTTTACAGTTACTTCACAATGGTAGCATTTTTTGCTATGCTAACAGGGGAATTGCCACACTGTTACTAAACTGACAGCTTAACATCTAAATATAATAATTAAATATAAGGTGATCAACAGCAGCAATGTGCATTCTAGATTTTATCAAACATCTAATACACCTTGAAACGTATAAATACCTCAAAACTTGTGCTCCATTGTCTGATATCGTCGCCCACATCACTCCTGTCTTTTATCTGACATTTTTGACTTTTTTTGAGATATTTTGCATATGTACTTATAATGTTATGGTCTATACCTGGGGCACGAAGTTACAATCTTGAAAGTGACCTAATTAGTGAGATATTAATTAAGAATTTTGACTCAATAGCTAAAAACTGCATATAGAGATTTCACATACTTTTTATGTTTCATTTACACGTCATTTCAATAGATGTATAATTAACGCTGTTCGTAAAACAACTGTTTACCTTTCACATATCAGATATATACGCGTCGTATCTGCCTCGTCCGTGAAATGACGTGTTTCAACATAGAGAGCTATCTGAACACATTGAAATAAAACGGTGAAATTAGCGTCGTATGCGAAAAGACAACTTTTGCTTTTCACATACAGACTTTGCTTTTGTAGCTTTTAATATCAGGAATACAATTGCACTTTCAAACTCAGCAATGTTAAATCTTAAACTTCAAAATGTTTTCTTCATAATCCAAATTAAAAAATTAAATTGTAATTTTTGAAATTCCATAGGACAAACATGAAAATTCCCGGTAGAATGTCAATGGCGATTTTCTCGAAAACGGCATTTTGTCATAAGACAGTATGTGATGTGGACGACGATATGTAACAGAAATACAATGGTTGCCATTGGGGCTGAGAAAAATACCCACAGGCCACATTTGGAATGTATAACAAAAGGAGATTAAACTTCGTAAATGG
>JAMKCH010050922.1:0-10631 GCA_023653785.1 Ophioderma brevispina
CTAATGAAGCGTTGCGCGTGTTTTAATTACATTTGCACGAACGCATCTTGGAAAAACGAAAAATAATATTTGAAAATGTAAACAAAGCGCTAATTTCGACCAGATGAAATTTCACTTCTTCTGATTTCTGAGTTGAAGACAAAGGAGGTTTTGATTCATAGTGCTAAGATGCATTTTCATCCATCACTTGCACAACATACTCAATTTTAAGTTAAAAAGGTAACTTATTTGGGAGAAAGAGACAGCTTGAAATGCCGTGAAAAGTCACTTTGTTAACTAAAACACGGATTTTCTCAATGTTCAATTTTTCCGCAAATTTGGCAATTTTCAAAAATACCGAAAGTAAAAGGCAAGGTTTGAACTTTCCACGAAGCAATCGTCCTTCTCGGGGAACGTTTTCTCAATTTTTCATTTTTCGATTTCTAATTAAAGATATTATCCAATATATACTCAAATTTTTGGATAAGAAAGGGAAAAATTCACACTTTTTTGACATTTTCCTTATATTTTCGAAAGTAAGCTCTAATTTTAAAAAATGAAAAAAACGTCCCTAGAACAAATGTGGGGTCTTGTTTTCCTAAAAATAAACATAAGAAACAGAAATTCAAATTATTTTTTGTTATTTTTTCTGAACATTTTGGGCAAAATCATGATTTTTTTAGTATTTTTCTAAAAATACGGAAAGATTTACATAACTATGCCATCATCGGTTCAAATCGTCCAATTTTTCTTTCCTAGAATGTATACTTTTACAGACAATAATCAAATATTTGCGAAGTTCCAACCAAAATAGATACTCGGAGCTCAGGTTGACACTCTGCCCTTAGACTGTGACAATTAAGACGCAAAATATTTTTGACCCATAGGGTTTTGTCTAGCTGTTTAGAAACACAAATTCAACTGAAATCATGAAAAATTAATACCCCTGAAATATTCCATCACCATATCATGTACATTATGTTCAGTCAATTGAAACTTATTTTGCTACGGGTAAACATGATAATTTTTTCTCAATAGCAGACATACAGATGTTAAATCGACAAAGCTTAACAATCTTGTGAGAAAATTATCCGTTTAATTGTAAGTACCTGCATTTTTGTTTTGGTAAGACAGGAACAAGTCAATGAAAACCACACATAGTGTGATCACTGACTTTCTACCTGGTTATCCCACTTCTGATTCCACAAAAAATACAATGCTACATTTTGGAATAAACAAAATATGAAAAAGAGATACACTATGGAACTGTACTAGAATCCTAATACTATTACGAATCCTTTTTGGGGATAACACAAAATTAGTGGAAGACCACTTTTTTTTTTGGAATAATAATATAATGGGATTTATATAGCGGCCTTTTTACACCAGTAGACAAGTACTGTTCCTATTATTATTACGCTCCTTCAGGTACATCATCATCAATCATTTCACTTCACCTACATAGAATACACTTCTATCAAATGTTAATTTTTTTGCCTATACGTTGTGAGGAAATAAACTTTCCATGACCAATTTCAGAGTTGTAACATTTCCAGCAATTTCTGGATGTCTGTCAATAAATAAAAAAAATTTATCTATTTTGGTCTTGTAATTTTGTTGACAATATCATAGCAAAATATAAATTATAAGAAGATCATAGTTTTATATCAGATTCATTTATTAATACGTAGGAGAAGAAGAAGGGACAAAAAGAGAGATGAAGAGAAGGATCAAATAAAGCAGGGCAATTGGAGGAAAAAGGGGGGAGGAGAACAGAAGACGGAACAACAAAAGGGAAGTGGAAGCAACCAGAAGAAAACCAGACAAGATAAAGATAAAGGGGGCAGAAAAAGAACGGGAGAGACTCTTTTTTTATTCAAGTTTTGATACTGGTTTTCTACACAGTGGTGTAACTTTTTATTTCAATGGCTACAAAAGAAGTGGAAATGCCTTCCTCTGGCATATTCAAACAGATTGGGCATTTTTCAGGGACCATCCCCATATAAGGACTCGCAATATAGCGGAGCGGCGAGCTTTGAAAAGTTGCTCTATTTTCGAGTACCCCTCCCCTCCGTACACAAAACACACCACTTTATTTGAGGGATAAATATATGAGATTTAGAATGTAATGGTTTGTGGTTGAAATATTTGTGCAGGGATGATTCTAGGCGAAAGATGCATTTTGGGCTGCAATTAAGCGAAATTATTAAAAAAAAATTTTTTATTTTTTTTTAGTAAAAATATTTACAATCTTTTTTGATGGTATCTTTTTGTTAGTTGATACAGGTTTTATACATTGCCTAAAGGTTTCAGGTAATACTCGTTTGGGGACCTGTGATAAAAATTGTGTTTTTTTTAGAAAAAAAGTGATTTTGGGCTAAAATTCTAACTCCTTTATATTTGTATAAAACAGAAACCTATAATAATGTCAGCGATTGATATTATTGCATCATGATTAAATTTGGTTTGCTAAGAATTATAATCTTGAAATCTTAGTTTTTAGCTCAAAAACGTGATCTTTTTGACCCAAAAAACACCCCGCCACCAAAGTTTTTGGACCACAACCATCATTTTTTAAAATTATTTATACTCTCTTTCGAATAGAGTGGTTGCGTTTTGTTTACCGAGGAGGGTTGTCGACAATTTTGCTGTCCAACGCTCCACAATAGGAGTACAATCAAGTACTGTTCACACGATGGATCCCCCCCCCCCCCCCCCCCCCCCCCCCCCCCCCCCCCCCCCCCCCCTCTCATGTATAAACAATTATTTTAATTTTATTTTATTGATTGATTGGAATTGATTGGTCTATTAATTTTTAATTTCGGGTCTATTTTTTTTTTATTAGGGTCCTATTAGGGACCTATTAATTTATTTTTATTTTTTTTCAATTTTGAAATAAAATTTTTTTTTTATTTTTTTATCCCCTGGTTGAAAAGCAGATGGGGATTATTGCGAGGGTGCGAATGTCGGTGTGTAGTAGGCGTGTGTTGCAGTTTTGGTTAGGGTTTTTTTTGTTTTTCACGTCTCCTTCGAAAAGTCCGATTTAAACGAGACTTGGGGTTAAGTTGAAATAGGGGTTCCTTCATTGTATATATGTCAAAGGTTACGAACCAAGGTCAAGGTCATCCAGACTGCCCATCTTGCCAGGGGGGATGAGGCAAGTTTATTTGCCTTATTTTTTTACCTTCCCACCAAGTTTAGTGCCATGTTTTTTCTAGAATTGGATGTAATACCAGTTTGCTTTATGCATTTCAAAATTAAAAAAAATCATGAAAGTTCAAATCTACAACTACAAGTGCAATTCAATCTAGCATTCATATAGCCTTGGGAAGTGCCCAATTGCGTGTACGTTTCAATTTGCCAGGCTGGCCTATATTGATCCCAATATTGCTATCGCTTGGTATGTGTTCTGTTCAGGTAGACCAAGGGAAATATGCACAGTTTTAATGTATTGGCGCAACCGTGAACACCAATAAGAAAAGGCGCTGAACTTACAAACTGCAATCAGATTGGCACAGTTAAAGGGAACTTATTCCCACCAGAAATAGTGTGGTCTGAAATTGTACTTTTAATATTAACTAAAATGCGCAAAGATTAATTGTGTTGCCTGCAAGAATTGCAGGAGGCGACACCTACCAGTCCTCAATTCTGACCGTGTGGCCATGAAGCTATGTGGCCATGAAGCTATGTGGCCGTGTTTTTAAAGGTTAAAGTTTCGGAGAAATTTTCTCATTCAAGAAAAGAAATTGGGTCATAGATGCCCTTTGGAACCTTCATATGATAATGAGGTCAAGGGTTGCATAACAAGGTCAAAGGTCATATGAGGCCAAGTTATAAATTAGACTGAAAATATTAAATTGCCATAATTTGAAAGTTGAAGTCAATTTGAAAGTTGAAGTCCATTTGCAACCAAACTTTGGCCATACATGCTACTTGGGAACACTGACCTATACACATCGATAGCAGGCTGCCGCACAGTTGAATGGTTGCTGAGTGAAACAACAGGAAGTTGCTTTTCTACCTTGGCAATATGGCAGGAAACATTGCATACACCTGTTGGTGCACATATTCCACACATGTTCTATTGTTATACAAAATTCCTTTAACTTTGACAAGGCGTATTCATTGTTTCCTGCCATATTGCCAAGGTAGAAAAGCAACTTCCTGTTGTTTCAATCGGCGACTCAGACCCGCTATCCATGTGTAGAGGTCAGTGCTTGGGAACATTCATATGATAATAAGCTCTAGGGGAACTTGCAAAGGTCAAAGGTTGTCCGAGATCAAGTTATAAAGTAGGAGTAAAGGAAAGGTGGATCGCAAAAAGGCAACACTTGTGGTTTGAGAAACGCTTGTTTTTTTCCTGTTGGAAAAAGTTTAAAGATGGCATGGAACTCATATTGTAAGTTGGACTACATAATAATATAGCAATTTCCTTTCATATTTAGCAAAACAAATCTGGTAAAAATCACATTTTTGGCAAAAAAATGGGAAATGGGCCTACTTGCAAAGAACATCAGAAATATTCAAGATTTCCTGGGGTTAGTACATATTGAGATGTAGGGATATTGATAACATGGGGCGTTATTTTACTAAAGTTATAAGGAGGTGTCACCACTTCCCCTTCAGTAAGCGTTACTGAAAATAGCACAGTCAGATGAGGAATTAAGTTCTAAGTGTAAAAAAGAAACATGCTGATGAATTGACAAGTATTGATGTATTGCAATCATCAATTGTAGACCCATCACATTAAGAAAATCTACATATTGATTGATGTTGAATGTAATAAAGCTAAGTGACTTTCATAATTCATTGAGCTATATATGTTGTATCAATATTAATGTCAAGTGGGTTGATTGTTCAATGTATCCACAGCACCCTGTATAAATGCATGCAATGGAGAATGTCCAAAATTGTGAAAAATACAGTATCTGATTGAAATAAAAAATATGTGGTGTTTCTGTACTGAAATATATTTTTTTTATTCACAAAATTTGCCTAGTTTTCAAAGCAACACTCACCCGACTTCTAAACAAGGATACATTGACAAAAATATTAAATAAAAAAATCTGCAATTAGTTCTAATGTGGAATTATATAGTCTTTATTTACCATTGTGAACAATTGCAAGGCATGGTTCTAGTGGTGTACTTTAATACAGCTAAGAAAAAGTATTCATTGATTTGGTCTCGGTCCATAGACCATACCAGGCTGTCTCAAACATTAGAAATTTTTGAATACCAAAAATAATTCTTGTAGGAGTTGCAGATGTTGAGGGTAGAAGTGCATTCACCTTGCGCTGTAAAAAAAAATTGTTTCCAAGAAACGTGTTGGACGGGACAAGCCTGGTGACTGCAAGTTTGAAGTAAACATGAAAGGGTGAACATGCACCTGTCGATACCAATTTGCTTTTAACACAACTTCAGAATTACAGCACTCGACATGCGAATGACATCATATAAATCCAACCGTACTGTCCGAGCTGAAAAATACAATTAAAACACCGGACGCAACACCCGGAACGCCCTTAATCCTGCCACTTAAAGTTTGTCCACCTCTTGTTGTCATTCAAATAACGGTAATAAATAATAAAACCACAGGTCCACCCCCCGCCCCCCCCCCCCCCCCCCCCCCCCCTTTGACGCAATATAACACCAATGCATCATCGCGCTCCATCAATGCTATTAATGCGTATACTTATGGATGAAGTAATTGAATTCTGGTGTCTCCATTGTTGTGTCACTACCTGAGTTTCCAGTGTGCTTCAATAGAAGAACATAAAAAACACAGATTTTTGTATTGTGCCACCACCCTATGAATTCGGCAGCATGTAAAAGAATGTGGTGGTCAGAATACGAAATTCATCCGTCTATTCTTTCATTTTCTTCATGAGCAGTAACTTATATTTCTTAATTGTTGCTTTAGCCACACCTTCTACATTCATGCAGTATTGTTTTTTTACATTAATTTCAGTGCTTATTAATTAGTTTCATGCCAGCAGTTCTAAGGTACTTAACCCATTGCAATAAAATATGCATCCGCAACATATTTGTATACTCTTTCTTGTAACCACAAGGGTTTGTTTGAATCGTGCCCTCTGCTTAAAGGTGCTGTTCATTTAATGTATCTGATTGTTCCCACTTGATGAAGCCTGGCAACTACATGCACTTGCCACCATTTCATGGGAACAAACTTCTGGTTTTGATGGACATGTAGAAGCAATAATTTATAGCATAATATTACAATGCCTATTCACTACTGTACTATATTACTGGTTTTTCATTAAAACAGCAGTTTTTTGTCATATCTTGGGAAAAATTGGATTTGAAAGCTAAAAATCCCGGGCAACAACATTTGAGAAAGATAGGGTCTTTGTCTGATTAAAATTGATCCTATTGGGTAGTATCAGGGGCCCCCCAAAGACAATATAGAAAAGGCATCTTTAAGTATATGGTATCTCAAATCTGTTTTTGTCCAGCTACATCTATTATTGTGTTGATCAAGGAATAGAATTGAATTGACACAAGGAAATGAAATGTGACAGTGTGGTACTTGAGTCCATCTGGAGTACAGCTGCTATTATTCCCTACACTGTAAAAGCTACTGTATGTTAACAATAAAATTAATACGGTAATATAACTGCAGTTGGCTTTTATTTGGGCCACCTTCCTGAACCTAAAACAAAAATTTAATATTGTAAGTTGCTGCATATAAAACATTGAATAAATCTCTCTTCATGAGTAGCTGATATACTGCCTAAATATAATAGGGAGCATGGTTCCACTGGTTCTGAGAGTGCCAGTTGTGCTGTAGTTCCCATTCCAACCCTGGTAATCTCCTTGTTGGGATTTAATCGGGTATGAAATTTTTGGGTTTTCAAGAACTGTTTGACTAATAACTGAACTCCACTTTCCTTATGTTGTCTTTGGACTTGAGCACACAAACCATGAAAATATCCCATCCTTTGGAGGGGACCTAAAGCTATTGGTCTCATGTGCAGAGTCATACCTGTAAGCTGTTTCATCAATTCAGTTTCAGTGAATGAAGTTGAATTACTCTGACTGTCCCAAGCTGTCTTAGTCGTTTCACATATACTCCTTGTAGAGCGTTAATCACCGTTAGGCAATTTACAATAGATGAAAAAAAAGCTTATTGATCTATAGCGGGGCGGTGATAACACTCGAAGTTTTTTCAACTGCACAGGCATAACAACTAGAGCCCTGAGGGTCAAGATTTTTTTCCCCCCGACCCCGGACTACCCCGGGGTATCCGTCCCCGCCCCCCGTGACCCGACCCGATAATTTAAGGGCAAACTCGCCCGACCCGGACGGCATCTTTTTTCATGGACCGGACACGCTATTTTATAGACCAGACCGTATGCTCCACGTCATTCCCCGGTAGAACGAATCCATGTGAACTGTGAAGTTGTTTTCAGATTCATGTATTGGTGTTACCGCGCTACTGGTATTTACGTTATGTTCAAAAATTGATTTCGGATAACTTGCGCCATTGCCATCTTGGTCAAATTTACCTTTTCCGAAATCCAGTACAATAATTGTCAAAAATTTTGTTGTAAATTTAGGACTATATCAAGTGAATGAAATGTGATGAACGGATACCTTACCAGTGGTGTAAATTTCTTTTTGACATGTGGGGGGATGGGGTTGATGAAAATTTATAATGAGTCGGGGTTTTTGCCGAAAAGATCCCTTAAATAGCAAAATGTGCGCGAGAAGCGCTCTACATTTTGCCATTTAGAAGCTAAAATCATTAAATGGATTGTAACTCAAACAAAAGCGCCAAAGCGCGGCAGACATTTACCATGTTTTAAACTAAAATGGTAAATATGAGGTTATTTTTTGTGCAAAACGACATGCACTGGCATCCACATTGCGGGATTTCTATGGATCTTACTTGTTTTAATAATGAAATTAACAATCTTGAAGTTTAGTGAAGGTCGCACTATAGCATACAAGCCCCAATCGGGTTAGTTTTTCGCAGAAAAATCCCTAGACATGGCCCATTTTTCAAGCCAAATCCCTAGATTATGGGTCAGGTTTTAATCTTTCAAAATAAATGCCAATGTTAATTTGACAATCAATCAATCAAGATCGACTTTTGTCCGATCGGAATTCGCTGTTGCTGTAGGTTGGTAGTACTACCCCCCTGGTCCGACGTTTTTGCTGGTTTCGCTCGTTTTTCTTCAATATTACAGGGAATTACCAAGTTTTCCAGGAACCAGAGAACATCTTCAGCCGGTCTGTGAAGAGAACAGTGGGGAAGCGCCGCAGTGTGCTTGTTTATTGCTATATTATTCAAATATCATGAACTGGCAAACTCGCGAATCTATTTATGAACGAAACACTTCTGGATTGAATTGAACATTGATTTTTAGAATCCAGACTGAAGTCATTAAAATTTTAATTCAAAAAACAAAAAAACATCGATTTTTTTTAATTTTAAATGATTTCAGACAAACCATTTTTGAGAAATGTGGCGGAGCACTCCGATTACTGCATACTAAGTCCTTAATGTCGACCGTCGCTGGGAAAAATGCGACGGTGAGGTTTTCAGAACTAGATGAAAGCTAGGACAACCTCAGATATACATTTTCATATAGCAACTGTCGCAAAAAAACTATCCAATCAAAGATTATTTTTTTGCCAAAACTATCATTTCATCACCACTGGAGTTTTACTGATTCTTTTTAGGAGTGTCCCGCTTTCATGCGATTTTTAGTTGGTGTACTTTAGGGGTCTGGTTCAGGAGTTATGGCTATTATCTGAGACAGTTGAAAACCTGTGGGCCAGTTTTGGCATCCTGATATCAACAAATTGCCATAGAAAACCCCCTTCAAGACATTCTTTATGGAAACTTCAATAAAAGTAGGTATGAAGAGTGCTGCTTCCTGTGATATAACAAATTTATAACTTTATAATGTCTGCAATTGCATAAATAATGTAGCATTGGGAATTCAATTCCAAACAGTCTTGTTGTCTCAGCGTTACTCCAGGTTCAGCAGAAGGTCGACCATAAAAAACACCCTTGTTGGAAAATAAACTTAGACCTTTGAACACCAACCATCGTTTCCTTTATTTTTCTTTGTTGAACACTGCTTCTCATTATGTTCCTCCCTGGCATCTTGGAGGCAGTGGGAATAAGGGAAGGGTAAATTGCCCCTCCACATTAGATCGTGTACACACATTTGTTCCCGCAACAGACTTTTAGATTTTTACATTATTTCAGCAGTGAAATTCCCCAATTTCCACGAATTTCATGATTATTGTCCCCGAGAGTGATTCCCTCATTTCACCCACAACATAATATTTCTGGTGCTTTCACTGAAAATAATATATTGATTAGTTCGATGCATGATAAGACATTCACTCTGATCTGTACATATTCTTTTGTTGAAAACGGTTTTTAATCCCACAATGATTCTACACTTTTATACCTTTAGTTTCTTGAACCTTCAGGTGAAACTGGCCCAGTGGTATTTATCCTTGTGTGTTCCACTGACAATATCTCCGCTAGGGTCCATCAAATGGATGGAAGAAAACGAGGATTGAGCTTAGGATCTTGTCTAACAAATCAAGTCAAAATATCTGGCAAAATGCCAGTTTATATTTTTTATAATTGTTAGTTTGATTTGTATAGTTTTTATTGGGACAGTCTGTATGTTGCTCCGATTTTTTAACAGCTTAAAATTATTCCCCCGGACCGAAAGCCACAAGCCCCGACCCTAACCCTCCCTTCCAATAATCCCCGACCGTCCAGACCGGGAAATAATTGCAAATGCACCCCTACCCGGTTTCGGTCCGTCCGGTCATTTCGGGGATTCGGGGTGCATTTCAATAATATAAAAAAAGAATCGAAGTGCTTTGTCCTCTATCATACCATGGGTTTTACTGAATATCAACATAGTGCGATGGAGGCGATGTATCATGGTGTATATCCATTTGTCCCTGTTATTCAGGGAAAGAAATTTAGAGGGCATTTTAATTAATTTTCAAGAGAATGCGCAACCTTTACAATTTGACTTACCCAATAAATGCCAATTATCATAATTTCTTAATTGGTGAAGAATTTGTTTACTCTGCCAATGTCGGTGATCAAAATAAACAATATTTCCTATGATACCATGGCCTAGTAGTTGATTTACATGCCTTCAAAACTTTTTAAAATTTGACTGCTTGGGGTTGTTGACGGATTGAAATAACTTCAGGCGATATCTATGGCCATCAGGGCTATATGTGCTACCACGTTTAAGCCTTGGAGGGTTGTAGTATTCAGATCGAATGTAATGTAAAGTGATTGAGATATATAGATTAGAGCGATGTACAACGAGGATTATAGGCTGGTCATCTCGGCCCAGCCAAAGGTGTTGCCATGTTAGAGTTCACATTTTGATACAGAATTTAAGGGAAGAATTAATATATTAGGCCAATGAAGTCAATGTTATGTTTCCTGTAACATTTTTTAAAATCATAATGAGGCAACTATTTAATTTTTCATTGTTCGTACTTTTGCAGAACAGCCATTTCACCAACCGTTAGCATGTTTTATTGTACTCTAATTCCGACAATATTGTGCAAAACACCACCCTACATAGAATGATGTTGTCAACAGGTTTTTTTTTTTTTTATTTTTTTTTTT
>JAMKCH010050923.1:0-20101 GCA_023653785.1 Ophioderma brevispina
AGCTTTTTAAGGATGCACGGAAATGCTATTTCGGCATTAAAACAGAAGCTTCAGGATTGTCCGCCCATTAAGATTTCCATGGTAAAGTGTAAAACCTTTTGTCCTTTTCTTAGCAAAATTACAATACACCCTTCGCACCTATCTATCTATATGCTTTATTTCGTTAACGGAATAAAGTACATTATATGGCATAGTTTCAAAGGGGAAATCGAATTAATGGCCTTTGCCTTTTTATTTGTTGCATAAGTTTCTCAATGCAGTAATTGTAATATACATAATGACAAACTAAGTGAACAAATCAAAGTCAAAACGCACCTAACACGACCTTGCTTATAGTTTTAACATTAAAGAAGGAATGAAAGCAGCCCAAAATATGAGATTCTTCAATTGCTCACAATGATAGTGTAGGCCATTGGGAGATACAGATAATATTTTAACATAACAATACATCCCCCACGCACCCACCAAAACAAAAAACAGATAGGCATTAATAAGAGTCTAAAAACATCCAGGTAATGGTAGGCTAACTTTACAGTGTTACTGTAACTAATCAACAAATATGGTCTATTACATGAATATCATAGACCTGTACTCATTGATGTTTCAAACCACCAAGTCAAAGACCGGTCACACAGGGTGCATGCCGTGTGAATGAACTTCGTCATGTGCTTTCTGTATTAAACGCCCTTTCCGTCGTCTGTTGAATCAAAATATCGATCATTTTTTTTTTTTTTTTTATTATAATAGGGGCTCGATTTGGTTTTCATTTCAAGTGAGGGTTTACAACCAACCATGATAATTTTATTATAAATCTTGAAGGGCCATTGTCTATTAAATATAAAATAATTACTAATACAATACCAAGTGCCTTGGTATATTTTTATTGACAACTTTAACAAAGTTTTGATAGTCTGGGGTTTGCAGTGTGTTGGGCGCTTTGAAGCATAATTTTGCTAATGGTCATTCCTCCCTGTAATAGTGCTGAACCTGTCTAGGCTTAACCCTTAGGCCCGGACTTTGGGCTACTTCTAGCCCAGAATTTGCTATTGTTTTTAGCGCAGTAAAGGTGAACCATTGCTGAAAGTTATCGAAGACATGCAATTCTGGCAGGAGCCTGTTCTAGATTTGTAGACATAATATCTCGCCTTGAGGCCGTTTTTCAAACTGCAACCCGATTCTCAGCTGCGTCTGCCCACACAAAGTTTGCCGACGGAGGTGAGGTCAGTAATTGCCAATCGTATCGCCGCTAAAGTCCTTGGTTTGCGAGGCCCGGAAATGCCTAGCAGGGGTCCCGGTAAGTAAAGGGTTGGAAGACCATTGAGGAGTATAGACTCCCTTGACACTAGACTCAGTTCTGAGTAATATTACACGTGGGGATTATATCCCGTAATTAAATAGTATGTGTAAATCACATCCACAATGAAATTCAAGAACAACTAGTATTTATTAATTATTAGGTAAGGCAGGACATTGTGGTCTCGAACTCGAAGTATACAAGGTTGTTGTAATATTTTTTTTGTTTACTAGTATTTTTTATGTTTTGTCTTTCTTTTTTTCTGATTTTAAAAAGCAAAATCGGAACCAAAACTGGCTTGTCATAATACCTCTTTAAATCTCGCATCATTGTTTTTAGGATTTAGATTGATTACGAGGCCACAGCGGAATGGAAACAGATAAAAAAGAGATATGAACGAACTGGAAGCCTGTGAAATAGCCAAATCTAAATCCTACGGCAGGAAAGCGAACTGGCTGCCAAACAGAAGCCGCTGCGCTGTATCAATGAAGTTGCTGCGTGGTAAGGGACAATTTTACAAGGGATTTGAAATAAATCCGGATATGCCGATCTGTTCAGGAGCGTGTGTTGTCAGCACCGCAACTCCCCGCGCAAAGTGTAGCAACACCCGTCAGTAAAGTGTTAGCAATGTTGTTACGTTTGCGGTGAACTTCTCAAAAAGGGGCAAGTCAACGCAAGCGTGATGCCAGTCTGGTTTTTGGTCTACAGTCTCAGTGCAAATTCGGACAAATTCATGAAATTATGAAGATATAGGCGATTTTAGTACAATGATAGTCATGAAAAAAAAAATGTGATTGTTGCATTTATCCAGGATACGGATAAAACATAATACATATCAAAAATGAAAAATAAACTAAAAATATGACCAGAAACATTGTGTTTGGCTCAGTCTTGGCTCTAGGCATGGGAATAATTGTCAGTACGGAACGGTTCTGTAAAATAAGGGGGGGGAACACAGAAAACATAAAAATAAATATGATGTCCAATACCCCTCTACTAACGGGAATTATAGCCATTAGGTCCATTCCTTTGGACGGAATCTAGAATTGCAGAGGTTATTATCTGATGATATTCGTTTCGTACAGGTTAGATGTATTCTCTGTACATGGACGATTAGCTTAAACGTGCTTCCGAAGGACAGGCAGTACATGGTTCTTTTACCATATAGTGTGTCCCTGGGGTGGTTTTGACCCGGAAAATTGTTATTGAGCTGAATTTTTGCACCAAGCGGGGCTTAACAGAAGGCGTCACAACATACATTATCAAAATCCCCATAAATCACCCTTGGGGAAAAATTTTATCCAAGTGGCCGCCAAATTAAAGCTATATCTTCGCTTTTAAGCAGATGTTGATGATTTTAGTGTTTTTTAATATGTTTTGGGGGTCAAAGAATCAAATTATGATACAAATCTAATCAATGATGACTTCCTTCACGTCAAAAATTTTTTATTATTATAGAATTAGCTAATACTAAGGTTTTTGATATGTTTTGAGGTTAAAGGAATTAAGTTTTTGTTTAAATCCAAAATCGTTGTGATGTTTTCCTTAACTCAAAAATCCAAAATGACCACAAAATGGCTGCCAATTGTGTGCCATTACATATAATTAGCTTCTCACTGACATTATACTTTCCTGTGCAGTCTCCTTGCAAGGAAGCTCGGTCCAAACTGTCGCATATATAGGAGGGTTGTTTAAAACGCAAAAATTGTTCTAATTACTAAAATATAATTAGTAAAATTTAGTTCATCTTACTTTATTCGAAAGAATGACTTGGGTTTTATGTTATTTGAACTTAATAGAATGCAATTTTACCCAAAACTGCCACAATGAGAACCAGTTATCGCCGCTTCAATATAATACTCATTCGAAAGAATGGTTTTAAAAGTTAGATAATGCAGTTAGTTTTTCGTTATACGGTCACATAAACGCATAATTTGAGGCCTACACACGTACGTCTTTCCAGAAATGGTCATAGAAACAAAAGGCCATATATTTTATATTTTACAAACAAGTACCAGAAATGGAAACGGTTTAGTGCGAAAGAAATATATAAAAGAGGAATCCCAGAAATATATAAGAGATGAATCCCAGAAATTGTGGTGTGAAAACACCTCAAGAGGACTTCTTTTTACCTAATTCAGGTTCCTATTTTTGTACCCGTCCCTTTTACAAACTTTCTCTTTATTTATATCTATTTAATTTATTCACTTATTTATATTTATAAAAAGTTAAAAAAACCAAATTTGTCTTTTTTATTATTCGCTTAAAATATTTAGTTAGATATGAATTTATTTGTTGTTTCCTTTATCCCCTTTTCCTTGGTTCTGAAGTTACGTAGACCAATTAATGTAATGGCGGCATTTTTAATTTCACATAAAAAACATGGCGATAATTTAGATTAGACTAAAGTCCAGCAACACATCTACTTAATAACCAATATATCGCTATTATATGCAATTTCAGCTATTTGGGGCCATCTTGGAAAAATTTTCCCAAAGGGGATTCATGGGGATTTGGATCTGTTAGTTTATAATGATGTTATTCTGCATGGCTTGGTGAAAAAAACAGCTCAAATAACAATTTTTTCCACATAGTATGTGTATTTGCTTCTTCCAGGACTATACTAATAGTGCAACTGAACTACGAGGAGACCGAAATCTAATTTAATCATTGTACTTACCCGATTAAATTCAAGCGAGTAGCCATGCCAGGAATTGAACCCGACACCTTCAGCACAAAGGCTTACTTTAAATAAACTGTCAGGGGGGGGGGGGGGGGGGGGGGCGACTATCGGATCGTGGGAAAATCAGACGACTATTCGCAGAGGCGTATTTGCTTTTCTATATACATGCAAAATACCAGAGTTTCCTGAGTTGTCATTATAATTGACAGCTAATTAACATTAATCTTAAATGTAAGAGAATAAATGCTTTTGAAGATCACTTTCCAGTTTAGGGTACTATCTTTTTTTATCAGCGTGGACACTCTTTTTTCACATAATTTTACAGGTATGACTTGAAAACCTTGAAGAAGAGGTGCAAGTAGGATATGGTATTGTAGTGGAAGTGAATTAAAATACGATATTGTTAACATTGAAACCAAATATGACTTCATTTACAAAGGGTGTGAATCATATCCCCCATTCACTATAATAATCTCCACATAGAAATAAAATAATAATATGTCGATTTATTATATAACACGCACTATCCGAGGGATTTTCAATATAAGGCGGATTTCCAAAAAACCTATGTTTAATCTACAATAACATAGCAACACTTCGTAAAATGAATTCTTGATAGGGTCTACTCGATAGTCGCCATGTCCAAGGCGTCTATTATTTTTTTAAAAATAGTAGCACATTTGTTTGAAGAGCGCCCCCATTTTCAAATTTGGATATTTGATAGTAATTGTCTACGACACTATAACTGCCAAACTGAGAATGCTAAACAATGCGTATTTATCATAAAATAAAAGCTGATTTTTAATTAAAATTGGGATCCCAGAATGGACTTAACGGCGGAGCTTGAAATTGCTACGTTTATGTCCGTCCATGATGAAAAAGTGGCCACCTCAAAATACCTCTAACTTGAACTTGCCTGAACCATAAACAACTAATGGATGAGCGTAGATATGTACATGGCCTATTTCCCGTTTCCACAGCCGTTGAATTATTATAGCGATCCCGATATTATTCTAATTTACAAATTCCTTCGTTTGTGACACGAGTTTAACCATTCCCAGGTATAGTTTACTAGCCCGTTACCAATCACCGTGTAAGAATCTCACATTTTTGAAAAATTGAGGGCGCTCTAAAAAATGTTGCTAATAGTGCTTTAATTTAGAGTGTCCACATTACATCAAATAATGTTAGGATCGGCTTCAAAACTCAGGTGAACCGCCGCTCAACCGTTGGTTGAGTTTGAAGCCGCGCCAAAGCCTAATGCTTGATGCACTTTATTCCGTTGGAAAACACGGGCATCGCAGCCCGGCGGTGGTACACAAGAATCTATTCAACTTCGTGCGAAACCGGTGTGGCAGGAGATATGGTCCTATGGACTTATAGTTTTCCCTACAACGTGAAGAATAGGCACTCTATCAATTGACACTTCACGTAGTATTAGTTTACTGCTTTATTCCGGTTTCGTCTCTGGAGCCCTGACTATGGCTCCAAACGAAATATCTCCTTTTACACCCGGCGCACAAAGATTAATCTTGATTGTACTTTTATTCCGTTGTACAACATCGCCTCGTAGCCGGCGCGGTAACAGATCAAGATTCAACTTCGTGCCAATCTGGACCCGTATTCACAAACACACTTACACTTAAGCATAAAATCACAACTAAGGGTTATTTAAATCTTAAAGGTGGTTGTTTCCGATTTTTGTGTATGTGTTCTCTACTGGGTATTAAGGGCCGGGCACTTGCACATACACCCCATTAGGTACCGTGGGGAACAAACGTGCGTTTTTGATTGTAGACGCAATATGCATGTTTGCCAAGCCCTATCAATACTGTGCTAATTGTGGTTACCACTAACACGGCGGTTTTTGTTTATATCTTGGGAATTAAATGGTTTGAGGGCTCAAATTTCAGGACGACCATGAGAAAAATACGTCCTTTCATCTGATCTCAAAATCGATCTACTTCCCGGGTAAATCATGGGGTCCCAAAGACCTCGTACACGCACCTTAAGTGAAATGCTCAACTGTTGCTTGCTCTGCTATCAGTGTCATATGTTTTACCATTTGTATGTATCACCACCCTGTTTCTTGAAATCATATTTTTTTGGCAAAATACTTTCTTTATAAATTTGGTTTTCGCTTTATATCCAATGTCAGATTTTGCCTTGTTTGGAGCAATTCAATCATAAATTAGTTTTTAGAAACTTGTGCATTTAAGGGAGGGGGTTGGGGTCTGAATCATTGAACTTTGAATGATTTTTTCTTAATTTTCGCTAAATAGTGGTGATATACATGTTACACATCATATTCTAGCCCATGTCACAAAGTGTTTAAAATTCATGTCATTTTTTGCTCGAGGGGGGTGGGGGTGGGGGGGGGTGGGGGGAGGTGGTCGTAAGGCCTCTGATTGGCTCAACACTAGAACGGACGTAACTAAATAACTAAACAGCTACTGGTTCGAAACTTGGGTGGCATTTGCAGGGGGTAATACGCAATTGAACCATGAAGCCGGATTTTTTGATAACCGTGCCATTGCAAACCTGCAATCGCCCAATCACTAAATTACATGGCGATTTGAATTTGAACAGCATTTTTGAAAATCGGGCCTTCATGGTTCATAGCCCTATCTGTGGCTGAATATGTGGTGGGCCAAATTGCCAGGTGCATATCATGTGCGTTCCTCTATAAGTTCGTTTTCGTTTTAAGTGTTTTTGCTTATTTTAAAACGTAAACGTGTTATAGACCTCGAAACATTTATACAAAATTGGGGCGCTTTTGATTGACATCTTGGGGATTTTTTTTTTTAAATTTCATTTGATACTGAAATGATCATGATTAATAATGAAAGCATCACGAAATCGGTGCATCCATTGTTCCTGTAATTATTTTTAAAATAATTTTCTTAAATATCGCAGGGTGAGAAACAATAAAATACATAAAAAATCACTTACCCGGTACGTTTGAATTACTTTAAATTATGGCAAAATAATATGAGTATTTATGTACTTCGACTTAGCCAAAATAAATGCGTTTAATGCGTAACAAAAATATCTTTTTAAATTCTTTAAATATACCCATTTAAATTTTTTTCACTGATAAAGAGAGAGACCTATGCGTTGTTGGCAAAATTCGCGTACACTGCTTCACTGATCAGCCATACTCGGAACCGAATTTCGATTGCGATCGAATCCAGAAGCATGTTTGGTAGATTTACAATCTAAACCATTCAGCCATGCATTATCTCATTGTCTAAAATTGAACAATGTTTTACCAAAGTCAGACCCCATACCCCCCCAGGCCCCCTTCTAAGTCATCATATCATCATCATCATATCATTTCTTTCATTTTGGTACATTGGATTTTCTCTGATATTATGTTGGTTGAAATTAGACATTCACAACGTGTTTTACGTGTCATTGTGACGTGTGTTAGTCCATGGCTACTTAATTTCATAATTGGGGGAAGGCTTTACTCTAGAGCATACTTTTGCGCTTAATTTTGCGACCGTGATAGCCTGAGAATATAATTCTGTATTTTTGTAATGTAATCACGTTATCATTTTTTGAATTAATACGAATGACTAGACCGTTGATCAATTCAACATCGATGCAGGCGCGCGCACACTGACCAACCCCATCAGATATTAACAAGGCGTTCTCGAACCACAAAGGTTCGATAGTAAATGGGAGGGAAATATAATTTTAAGATCACAGGGAGAATGGTGACGGAAATAAGTGGTTCTCAACCACTGAGGCTGCTGCCATTGCGTTGCATTTACGGTATCAATTGTTGCCTACATTGACCATACAACAGTTGTGTTTATTTTACCCTTAGATGACCCTACTTGACCTTGAAATGACCTCACAATTTTCGTTTAGAATGGTGACCACATCCACAAAGTTTCATGACCTACAACATGTTGATTAGTTGACCTTGAATACCCCACGCTTGAAATGACCTTCAAAATTTTCAGCAATGAATGCGTACTACACCATCAGTGTTTTCATGACCCTACTTTATGTGTATGGGTGTTGATCTCGGATGACCCCGCATGACCTTGAAATACGATGTTGAACCACACTCACCTTGTTTCATCATCCTACCACAATTGACAGGCTATAGCAATATTATCCCATTTGAACCTTGAATGACCCCCGCATTACCTTGAAATGACCTTCAAATTTTCGGCACTGAATTTTGACCACAACCACCATTTTTCATCCTCCCACCACTTTGAACAAGGGTTTATAGCAATATTACCCATTTGACCTTGAATGACCCCCACATGACCTTGAAATGACCTTCCCAATTTGGGTTTCGGCACTGAATGTTGTTACCACACCCACCAAGTGTCATCATCTGCCACAATTGCCAAGGCTATAGCAATTTAATCCCAGTTTTGAACCGCATTTGACCCCTTTGACCCATGCCACTGCCCACCTCCGAACTCATCCACCTTCTACTTGGGTGACATCTATGATGCGAAGATGGCCACCCATACTTGCTCCAATTAAAAGATATCGTGTTTTCAAGGCTTATAACAATATATCCTATTTTTTGACCAAATTTGACCCTATTTTTGACCATCTTTGACCATATTTGACCCTATTTTTGACCAGCTTTGACCTTGTCACATGACCCACTTTACATCCCAGCCAACGCCTACTAGATGCATCATATGTTGCGAAGATGGGACACCCCCCTTGCTTAGATCCCGAGATATGCCTGGGACCACGCACACCACGCGCACGCATCACACGCATACACATACGGACGCAGGGAATTTCTATAGTCCCCCCTTTGCCAACTAAAGTTGGCGTGGGACCATAAGTGAGATGCCGTACGCCCGTTGTTGAAGAAAAGGCTGCCATCGTAAATCGTGTTTGAAAAATAAATATTCATTACTGGTCACCATTCGAAACCGCACGCAAACGCGCCATGGAAACCGTTGGCCTGGAAACGGTTCATCGTTCTTGCAAATGCGTGAATATATGAAAATGGTACACAAGATTATGGAAATCCGGAATATATGAAAAAATTGGTAACACCGCGCTATGGAAATAAGTACGCACTTCGGCAAAAGATTGTTACGGCTTTTGAGCTGGCGTTCGCCATCTAGTGGTTAGATAAAATCTGGTGACCAAGCACCTACTACTGTTATGACGTCTCCGTGGATTCAAAGGTCAGAATACCCTTAAAACACAACCAATGACTTGTGCACAAGGATCTGAATTGTTATCTCATAACAAGATTTATGATTTTGTATCAGATTGGTTCAAGAATTTGGTAGTCCAAAACACAATTACAATTCAATATATTACCTTACACTGATTTTACAATGTTATTAAGACTATAATGTCCCACTAATTCCAGAGTTAAAAGAGCGTTGCATTAAACATGATATTTCCTCACAGCGAATACTCCAAATGAATCTTCAAATTCCATAAGATATTTTTTGTCCATCCCCCCAAAAAAAAAAAAAAAAAAAAAAGCAATTCTATCACTGCTGACTGGTATAAGAATGTTAACAAGTTCTCAAAAGATCTTGAACTATCAGTCTACCACGCATGAAAATTGCAGGGGTTGATCACTTCCCCGGTAGAAATCGGCACACCGCCAATACCCGCACCCCGGGCACTTTTTTTCTTGCAGAGCGATATGAACTCAGCCATATGATATTACATGCAAGATTCTAAAAATGAAATTTTTTATTTTTTTTATTTTTTTTCCCACCATATTTTTATGTACTTCTTTGTCGTTTTTAATTTTTTTGGGGTAGGGTTGGGGTATATTAGAGGTGTGAAATCTTTATTGTAAATATTATTATGACAATGTCCAGTGTCCTCCCGAACCACCTGCAAACCACAAGGCAACGATGTCAACGGAGATCACATGACCGTTAATAATGGTCAAGCCCTTCCTCATACGGGGGTTCTGAAAGTAACCCTATATCATCGAGAAAACGGACAACGACAATGACGAGTGGACAAAGGCATACGACGATGTTAAGGATGAAAGATGACCCCAAAGTAGAAGCGATTAGTCAAAGGGAGGAATGACGTATGAAGTTCGTTTTGTTTGGGCGCGGCATCTGTTAACGAAAAAAGGCCAAGCGTCAATTTAGCGACGCTTACGACCCAATCGTCCTAGCAAAGCTCCTTACCGGTAAGGTTAATAAAGCGTTGGTTGAAAACGAAAACTAGTAAGTTCAAATAATACGCTTTTTTAACGGAACTCGAAATGTTGATCCATCGGGCGATTTTTTTTTGCAGTCGCACGAAAAATGGCGGAAAGGGTAAATAAGCGGTTGGCATCATATTGCCCAATTTTAATGATTAAACTTTATCATTAAAATATACAAACATAAAGGAAACTACTATTAAGATGTTGGTATGAATTCGTTGATATAAAATGATATACAATCTTCGTATCAAACGTTTTCGAGGAGCCACCGCCACAAAAGTAATGGTTATTAAAACGACGAAGTCATCGTCTACGTTCATTAAGTTTAGAATTATTTGAAAATATGATGAAATAACTTGATAAATGAGAAAAAAAGGAGGCAAGTAGGAAGAACTATACTAAGGAATTGTTATAGTTCGCATGATAAAACCAAATAGCACGATACGGATTATATATTTGTAATACTTTATCAAGAACCCCTGACGCTCCAGAGACGGCGCCAGCAGAAATAGAAGAGGTTGATTCTATTGCGAAATGAAAAAATATAACTCCCACATGGGAAGCCAACGTCTTCTGACGGAACGAGCGGAGGAGATTACTTAAGTACATTATCGAATGAAAGACACAAGAATCGCAGAGTGGGTGAATGAAAGATTAGTGAACATAGTTACACAAACAACAGACGACGACGATAGATGGCCCTCCAGAGCAAACACATAGAGTTTCGAGCTAGTAGCAGCTGTCACAAGGCTGGTCAGGGACCTTTCACGTGACAAAGTGAACACACAAATGGCTAAAAGATAATATGGTGAGTATCGACAGTACCGCAGGTATAGGCGGCGTGAAATAACCTGTTGTTCTTCATTTCACGGGTTAGCCAGTACCCAGACATTATTAAAAGGCGAGGGAAAAATTTATATTATCCCTTCCCGGGACCGTAGCCTAGGCAATTTCCTGTACGGCCTCGCACATTTTAAGCGATACAGATTGGCAATCTAACTCCTGTCGGAAAAAATAGTGTGGGCCAGAACCAGCAGATATCGGCGTTATCTGCAGTTTCATTGAACAACAGCCTCGAGGCGAGACCTTATGTGCTACAAATACTAGTAGCAGCGCTCGGCCAGAATGCTATGTCTCGCACTCTAGCTATCAGAAGATTCACCTTCATGCCGCCTAAAACAATTGGAACCGCTGAAGCGAATCTGGGCTAGAAGCGACCCAAAGTCCGGACCTAGCGGAGTATAAATAAATACCTAAGGACATTCTCAAATACCAAGAGAAAGAAAATATTTGATTTTTTTTATCTCAACTTACTTGGTGAAAGTACCGATGAATGCATCGACACACAATTGCTATCGATTTAAAACCTTGCCATATTCTATTGAAAAATTGTAAATATAAAACCTTATTGCCTACACACTTTCCAGCGAATGACATAAGCTACCCATTTATACATGATTCTATATTGATGTACTGCTTTCTGTTGTAAATCACTGGAAGAAACTAGATGCCTTCCAGGAGCACCATGGAATCTAAATAAGAAGTTGATCAACGTACGCAGTTATCACATGGGCCGCACCGGCATCCGATGGTGGGAAGCCAATCACGAAATATAACATAGAAAAGAAGAAAAGTCGTCCAACTGGAAATTGAACTCATGATGTCGTGCGAGATGACCCGCAAAATAGAAGGTCTTGTAAAAGGTTGTGATTGTAAATACAAAATTATAGGTGCAAGAATGTAACAAAGCAGGGCATGCGTCTATTTCAGACAGAGCCTTCAAAACTGACTGTTATCAAACCACGATATGCGGATGTTAAAGATTACATAATAAAGTATTGAAATAATGCAAACATTCAACGCAAGGAAATAATAATAATAATACCACACGACAGCGCAAACACAGCGATGTCCCAATGTGCAAGGTAATTATTAAGCCCATCCCTTAAGTCCATCCCTTATTATTACATGGTTAATATGACCGATCCCACTGGTGCGCTGTCCACCATTAATCGGGCGGCTGACTCGCTGATTTGATTTGAAGTCTCTCCCTTTAATTGAAACATTACTGATGCCGCGATAGACCATACGCCATTAGTAGACATGCCGTGGGTAAGCGACTCACTTTTTTTTGTTTTACTACAAACTTGCGCCCGTATTGATTTCGCTTAATGTTAAATGTGCAGTGTCTTTTCACGCTTGGTATTTCCACCATGGTCAAAGAGATTTCCCGTGTAAATTGGTAGTGTGACGTCGTAATTGCGTTGGGTTGTTTCTTCTTATGGTGATTCATATTAATGGTAAAACTTTAATATGATAATACAATATTCTTTTTAATGATGATGACAATGGTAATCTTTGATTAAGCTATATTCATGACGTGTTGCGCGTATGTCTGGTTTCTCAATCATCCCGGGCGGTCTGTGTTGGTTTGAACGTGTATTATGGGCGGGGCATGTTACGAAACAAATATATTTAAAATGTCACAAATGCTCTATATGAGTGGGATTTCGACTCACGAACACAATAATTCACGTAATTAAACTTGTTCTACACAGTTTATTGTTCACGACCTAAATTTGTTCTGCACCGTTATGTAACGATCATGCTAACGATGATGATAATGGTGGCGGCCGCGGTGGCGTTGCGGTGACGACGGGGTGGGTGGTGGTGGTGGGGTGGTGCTGCTGCCGGCTACGCTACTGCAGGCTTAAACCATTTTTACTAATTGTATCATACAAATACAAGTCATAAATATTACGTTCTTTCAGATATTCCACTAAATCCGGCAGAAACTGAAGTTACAGTCCAAGGTATAAATAATATTAATTATAACTTGGAAAATGCAAAATCACATACCGATGTGCCCCGTCCTTTGGTATATAGTTGAAAAGAAGTTAGCAACTCAGAAACAGGGAGAAACTTCACAAGGATGGCGTTAAAGCTGCTAAAGACGTTAGACAAACACTGGCAGGTTGAAGATCTCAAGAAGACGAAGAGTACTTGTTCGCTGTGTCGGCATAATAAAATCGGGGAAGCGGCTTTAGGTGAAGCCTCAACTCCACTGAGGCAAAATCCATGTGACGGTAAGATTAACTTGTTAACAGGTTTTTAATTATATGATGCCCATTTATACTGAATTTCCAATTTTTGCTTCTTTGTTACATAATCAGCTTATTTGTTAAAATTATTTTTAAAATTCACTCGTGAAGACATCCACGTTTGGGCTTGGCTAACAGCTAACGAACATTTGCAATATTCAAATTCAGTACTTTTTCACAGACAGGTGTAAAGTGCTATGGATGCAGGATAGACGAACTTCCCTTTAAATTAACAGAGTGAGCTTGTCGAATAGAACATTGCCCGCTATAGGGTAGCATTAGTTAGTCTGTGGTAAGAGATCTGAGAGCCCCTTTTCCAAGATTGTTCTAACTTGGCACAATAATAAGACTCAAACCTCAATTGTTATTATCGTTCAGCTTTTGTTTATGTAGTCTACTTGATTGATGTTTCACGCCATTATAGACTATCTCCGTTCATCCCTAGAGGGGGAAACTGACTACCAAAGCTGACGATCACCGCAAAAAGGGAGTTAGCGGTATTTTTGTTGTTAGATCTTGAGAACAGAACTTTTTGTTCCCCTAACTCTAGGCAGGGGTCCGCTCTGTGATTTTTGTAAAGTAGCAAAATGGCCTTTGGAGATTTAAGGGATATAAAACAAATTTTTTTTCTTTTTTCTACAAAAAAATTATATCAAGGCACCAAAGGGCCACCAAAGGTGCAACGTCCATTGCTTCAATGAGTTTTTGACTTACTTTCCCCCTACTTGACCTTAAGCATTGAACACTCCAAACTATCCCTTATTTTAATCCTATCACTCCACCAATAATTTGTACCATTTTTATCCAATTGGAGCAACTTTAAAACTTGACCCTTGTCAACTGAAATTGACTTTTCAACATGATTGGATCAACTTACATATGAATCCCTGGGTAAATCTTTGTCAGACCCCCTCCGTAAGGCATAATTTGGGAGGCACTTCAGAATCAGTTTCATAGTCCCTGTCGGCTATCTTACAATTTAATCACTCAAACCTTTTTGTACTCGAGATTTGTTAGAAATGTTTGCTAGCCCCCGCGCTATCTCCATCATAGGACTCTGTAAGTTATGACACCAGCAACTATAAGAAAATATAGCTTGTAATCTCCTTTATTCTCTTTTTTGTACTTATACAGGTTGAGTCAAAAAAAATTGACCCTGATTGTGTCCGCCCAATTTTAAATGTTTTAAGTTATATATATCGTAATCATATTTGGTGTCCATCTGAAAGGCTGGGTTTCATTATTCTTAATTTACTGCAAAGACCCTTCAACTCGGTTAGGTATAGACCAAGTTACAGTCGTTTGAATCAATTAGTCGGTTTTCTGCTCTGTCCCCGGCTTCACATTGAACTGAACGGCGTTTCAGCAAGGAAATCCTGTCCGAAGAAAATCCGGCTATTAATTCACTGCAGAATCTGATTCGAACGACTGTAGCTTCGGCCTAATACTTAACCGATTGGAATGATATTTGCAGCAATAGATAAAGAAATAAGCTTTCCGCAGATACACATATGTTAATATATATTATTTATAAATTCAAAATGGCTGACACACTCAGGTCAAGTTTTTTTTTTACTCACCTGTACTACGGCGAGCCAGAATCCAACGGTACCACATGTACGTTGTAATTCTCCTATCATTCTCAAGTAAAAAACCCGTCGAAATCATGAAAATCATGTCATAAACGTAAAATTCTTTCTACAGGATTCCCTCGTAATATTGCTATCAGGGGATCGTCAAAGAGACTGATCAATTGCGGGGAATGTCTTGCGAAGGCTGGATTCAGCGTATGGATAGACCTTGAGAAGATGGGTAAGGGAAACTGTAATAAACACGCAAAAGGTGTTGTAAACTTGATTTTTAATATAATTCTTGATTCTTAATGGATTTGAGAACCTATTTTTTTACCAAAAGACCGCAACCAAAAAGATTTTTTTTTTGTGACAGGGTAACATTTTAAAAGAATTATCAAAAAACAAAAAAAGTGAAATTTTCAAAATAAGATAGTGTCTTTGGTTGACCAACGATGCTGACAATGGGTGTCTTTTATCAACCTTACATATGTGTCACCCCCAACATGGGAGGCCTTCCCGATCAGTCCCAACCTCGCCTGATAACTAAATTATGATCAGCTGGTGTGGTTGTGTACAGATGTGTTGACATATAACGTTGATTTCACTTTCACACACACTTTCTTCAAGGCCAAAACTAATCTAAAAAGTCTGTAATATTTAACCGGGCCATCGCTAGACATTTTATCAGGGGGTTGTCAAATATATATAATGTTTTTGCTGCAATGAGATCCATTGGCCGTAGCTGTTATTTCGATATTGGGGCATGTCGCATCGGAGCCTGAACTCAGCTTTTCAGGATCCCATCCCGGATCGTCAGCTTGAACATTTTATATGTACCCTGCCGCAAACCGCCAAGCATTGTCCTCAGACTTCGTACGCCTGAGGAACGGAGTCCCACAAGGATCAGTTGGATCTTTTCGGCTCCCATGCTGTTCAGCCTGTATATCAGCGACTAACCTCACACAGCATCTATTTATTTTTACGCTGACGAAGTAGAAAGTGCACTTCATACCTGCCCGCTAGCAGCATTCTCAAGACCCTGGAACTCATCTGAGTGAAGCCAGACGCCGCTACTGCCTCATCTTAACACAAAGAGGCTCATCGCTAGCTTCAAATTCATCTCAATGGATCGCCTCTTTGCCATACAATCATGAACCAACCTACCTGGGAGTAAGCTTTACCGCCATCGTTACTTATTGGCTGTATCTCGAGTATTCCTCGAGGAGAACCTCTTGTGCCGCCTTGTTGGATCCTCCTGGGGTGCCAGCCACATCCACCTACGCAACACCGCCTGGCTCTGGTCTAAAGCGCTGCTGAGTATGCCGCCACAGCATGGTGCAATAACGCTCACACAAGAAGCTGGACACAGTACTTCAGATTTCAGATAAGTTTTATTGCATTTTCATTCAGTCAGCACAGCGGTCTATACTTGTAATTTATTTTACGCTCTCCTGTAATGGATTGAGCACTCTTAATTTCCAAAGATAGTCACCTGTAAATAACTGTTTTACTATGATTTTATATATATATCTATAGATATATTATATATATATATATATATATATATTATATATATATATAATATATATATATATATATTATATATTAGATATTTAAGAAATAACTAATTACATCTTTATGAAGAAAATGTACAGATTTTGTAATGGCATGAACTCAATTGCATGGAGAGGCCATAATAAGTCCGGCGGACTTTGAGCATGCCCCACCAGAGCATTTAAAATTTAAATGTTGGATAGGACTGGATAGGGCGGGACGAGGACAGGACGGGTACAGGATCAAGGACAAAAACATAGGAAAGACAAGACGGAGAACATTGTCAGATTGGTTTAACAAGATCAGAGGCAAGGGAGCCTGAAATCCATTGTGAGCCAGTCATGATAGATGATGAGATGACAAGGAAGAGTTATTGCAGTAGAGGGATAAAATAACATGAAATTTATGACAGATTGATAAATCAAAACAGTACTTAAGTAAGACCTAATTTGAATGTTTATTAATCAGCTCATTTTTGGTTTAGTTTAAAGGCATTAATGGTTTTCGAGTTTAGGATGCTATTACTTAATGCATTCCAAATTTGGGACAGGGAATATTTAACTGAAAGTTAAGAGGTTAGTGAGGTTTTGTTGAAATGTATTTGTTCGCATTTTGGTGTTGATATGTGTTATACACTTTTGAGAAATTAATTTGAAAATAAGTTTGGGAGGGTGTTGTGAGTTGTAACGAAACATGAAAATCGCTGTTAGTAGTTTGCTTTAAATCATAATGTGAGTGTTTTTAAGATTGTGGCAACCTAGATTTAGTGTGAGATGTGCATTCGGTGTTATTGATGATGTGTATGGCTCGCTTTTGGAGTTGATATATATGGTCCAATTTATTCGAATTTGGAGAAGTCCAGGGAACAGTGATTGTTATCAAGTGTTAAGTCTGTATGGGCCCAAGCTTATATTACTATAATATATGTACGGTAGTATTATTAAAAGTGTTGTATAGTGAGAATAAGATGTGTTTGGAAGGGTGTAGCGGAGTTTTCTAAGAATCCCGATGTTTTAGAAATTTGATTTGTAGTTTTTGAGTGTGATATTTCCAGGAAAGATTTGATCAATTTACACATAGAATTTTGTATGGTCCACAGGGTGAATGGGTGTGTTGTCAATTATGATTTTTGTGCGTGGTGTGTCGTTTGTTTTTTTAGGAAATGAATATAGTTAGTTTTTGATACATTACGCGAAAGTTTGGGGGTTTAAACCAGTTGGATACATTAATTAACTTTCTTGTTAAAATATAATGGTGAGTGTGTTCGAGGTGTTTGTGTGATAGAAATATGTTGGTGTCATCGGCAATAATACAAAGGAGAAGTGTTTGGAAGAGGAAGGAAATATCATTGGCATAGAGGAGAAAGAGCAGGGGACCCAGTATTGAACCTGAGGACACCACAGGAACAGGGAGAAGGCTAGAAGAGTGTGAACCATAAAACAAGTAATTGAAGTCTGTTGGAAAGATAAACTGGAGAGAAGATCCAAAGGAAGGCCACGAATATCATAGTGGTTGAGTTTGGGCAAGTAGTTATCGTGGTTGATGGTGTCGAAGGTTGGCTAAAATCGAGGAAGATACCTATGGTATGATAGTTAAGAGTAAGAGAAGAAGAAATCTTATACAGATATCCAGAAGAGCAGGTCAGTACGAGTGTTGTTTCAGAAAGCCATATTGGGATCGTGGAGAATGTGGAAACGGGTGAGGGAAATTATCAAACCTGTTATAGGATAAGGCCGTTCAAGGATTTTGGAAAAGCATGGAAGAAGAGATATAGGGCGGCAGTTGGAGAAGACATGGGGATCATCCTTTTTGAAAACAGGAATTACCTTCGCAAGCTTGAGAGCCGAGGGAAATTACCAGTTGACAAGGAAAAATTGAAGATGATAGTTAAGGGGTTGGAGATAAAGGGAAGGAACACGCTGTACGATCAGGGCTAACATCGTATGAGCCTGCGCTTTTGCCATTTTTGAATTTCTTGACGATGTTCAAGAATCTCCTTTTCATCAATGCGGATTGAAAAAGATCGAGCTTGGTCATTCAAGGAAAGTCAGAAAAGGACGACGAAGACTGGATCTTAGCGTCACGTTCAGACAAACTATTGGCGAAGAAAGAGTTGAACTTGTTAGAGATAAAGGCCTGTGTCGGATATCTTGGTAGAACCATCCTAGAAAAAGGAAAGGAGCCTGGTCTGGCGTTTTTGCCGTGACATTGTTGATTGTTTGCCATGTGTTTTATGGTATATTTGTAAAAATGTTAAATTTGTTGTAGATTTTTAGAGTGTTTTAATTAAGATAGTCAAGTTATTTCTATATTAACATATTATTTTTGTTTTATTATCATTGGGATTGTTTTATGAATTTTATGTACAGTGGGCTCTAGTTTAATTGATTTAATTATTCCCGCAGTAAGCCAAGGCTCTCTATTTTACGTTGTTAATTTTTTTTTTTAATTTTAGAAAAGTTTGTTGTAAAGGTCAGTGAATTTATTTATGAAATGTCGTATGATGTATCAGCAGAAGGGGATCTAAGCCAATCATCCCATTTTGTATGGACTAATTCTGTTTTAAATGAAGTGATCGTGTGTTGTTATTTTTCTGTAGGAGCAAGAGTGTAGAGGGACTGCCTCTTCGCCACTTTTTTCGGCCTTCTCACTACTCTTCGTATGCTTCCTAATCTTCACCAGCGACCATGCGTTGTCCCACTTTCCTTCACTTCTCATTCTGCTCTCCCTATCAGATTCTACCGCTTTCGTTTCTTTTTTTTTTTTTCATTTCTCTTTGACACCTCTTTACCCCTCGTTTTTTTTTGAATTGTTGATTTGTTTTTATTATTTACGTCATTATGTATAAGTGAAATAATGAAAGGTCACAGTTATATGTTGTATAGAATACCTGGTGTAATTTATGATTAGGATATTCGTGAATATATTGTCATAGGGATGATGTCCGAGTTGTAACGCGAGTGGGTTTATCGATAAGTGGATAAAAAGATGCTGAGTACATCACAAAGTGACTTCTTCGTATACAAGTACGATAAGAGCGGCCGCTCAATTACTATTCATTAATGAATGGTGACGTATATTTGTGATACAGCTCGGGGAGATTTTATTAAATTCTGCAATATGTTGTCCATGACGCTCGAGAGATTTCTTTGACCTCACGGTGGTCAAAATTATATGCGAAAATGGATAATGGGAAAAGCCGGATATGGTTCAGCGATCGGAGCTGAAAACCGAATTTTGAAAAGACTTTCCGTGAGGAATGGTTGGTGGTGGTTTGCGGGTGCAACGTGCGCCATGAGTCAATCCCAAAAATTGAGGGTTGAAAAAAGTACTCCTAAATAATCGGTGATTATGCGCGAAATAATCTGACTAGTGAGATCTACTATGTGTGTCGGTAGTACTTAGATCATTCCTGACCCCACGGTGTCATCATTGCAAGGTGACCTACATCATATAGTAATGACATGCAAAATGCATGGCAGTATTGCGGCAGTTGAACAAAATTTGAATGGCAATGCAATAGAAGTATCGACCGCTGGCATAAATATATGCGCAGAACTGTGTTTTGATTCAGCAGGCCAGGGTGGAAGGAAATTGCCTCCGCGGTTCCACGTCCGGTATTGCGTGACATTGCATACATGGTAGGCCGGTCTCGTGGGGTACACGTTGATTAGTGTGGGGTCGTGCGTATATTAAAAATTCTTTGTTTCC
>JAMKCH010050924.1:0-10344 GCA_023653785.1 Ophioderma brevispina
AAGTTGCAAACTATCTGGTTGCCATTTTGATCTTCAAAAGTGTAAATCACTGGAGTTGAGCCAAGTGGAAACGAATCGTTTGGCCGGTGAGTACTTGATATTTTGCTGACTGATGAAAGATTAATAGCGAATGGTTCTCTCCATATGACTGTCGTTTCACTTTTACCCCGGTCCAATGACGCTTGTATATTAGAAGGACAGTTGAAAATGACAGAGGTTGCCGTCTCCACTATAAAATTAGAAATTCAAAATATAAACCCCTATAGGATTCTTAAACAAATGAAGCATCATGTTAAAATAATAAACTTTTTTTTTCAAATCTAATGATTTTACGAATAGCCTTTTAATTTTCAGAAATTAGTTAGAATTAATGGAAGTCTCAGAGATTTTGAAACTAGTTTTTTGTGTATTAATTAAAAATAGTTAACTAAAATTACAAAAGTTTGAGATGAGCCACATTTTCCGTTTTGATGTAGTAAATCTTGATGTGTAGTGTAAAGTGTCATACGATACTGTGTATAATAACAATTCCGGATCCTGATTTTTATTACAATATTGCGATTTATTAAAGACATATACTTGAACTTAGCTATTTCACATATTTACGAGAAAACCGGGCGTATACAGATGCTGATGCGGTAACGCAGTGAGAGCGTCCTTGCCCAGCTGTGTTCAGAAATGTGACCGCATAATTTTTAAAGTCCACTCGATCGATATCGGTCACATTCCTGAGCAGCGGCTGGGCATGGGCGCTCTCACTCCATCACCGCATCTGCATCTGCATACGCCCGGTTTTCTAAACCTCGTAACTGATTACAATTAAGCATTATGTCAATGCAAAAAGAAAATACTATTTCTTAGAATGTTGAGAGTGCCATTCCCCAGGAAGTCAACTCATCTGTACGTAACCAGCTTACGATGCTCGCATCTACTTGTATTTGGGTAAATACTTATAGAGACTTGCTCAGACATGTATTCCTAACAAATTTTCGCGTGTGGTTCATATACAATTAAAGGGAGTGAAGCAGAACTGTAATTAAGTTTGGAATTGAACGTGTTGAACGCTTACCTACAGCCACCGTGATAGAAAATGAGCATTTCTGCATATTATTTGCCTTATCCTTGAATATATATGTAACAATTGTTGTGCCAACAGTAAAGAATGTTCCAGGCACATGTGACTGCATTAATAGCATGACATATCCAGAGGCATCATGTGCCTTAGGTTGGTCCCAATTTACGATCGATCCAAATGATCCAAGTTCAATATCCGTCTGGATATTATCTGGACAGAAGAGGATTGTAGGTGGTGTAGTGTCCGCTAAAATGAAAAAAATACAGACGATTAATTTTGGTTTGAAGCTCGTCACCAATACAGTTAACAAAATGGCAAACGTATGTTTGTTAAAAATGATAAAAAGGGCCAGATAGCTGTCCAAATCCCTATATTTGGTACAAACTCATTTCACCCTGCTAATTGCCTTGCTATGATATAAATAATAATTTCTTGGTGTGGTGTTACAAACTTGCTGCAGTGATCGTCATAACAAAAGTAAAGGATTTCAAAAGGTTCGATTTGACAGTATTTCAAGTCCACGTCTGCTTATATGTCTGATATAGCTAACATTTATAATTAATGAGATAGTCGTATAGCTCAAGTATACTTGCAATTTAGGGTCTCATTTAAGAAAGATCAGATTGAGTTGGAAATCATTCTAAATAGTTTATCTTAGACCACAATTGAATAGCGCCACACTTGGTTACTATCTTAGCAATTGACCTTTGACACATTCTGTCCGTTACCGCACAGAAAACATAGAAGGGTAAACAATATATTTTGGCAACTTTGTGCGAAAAGGAATGTTGTCATTTTCATTTAATTGGAGTATTTGATCATACAAGTACATTGACCTTTATGCTGCTAATTGCACTCGAATACACAACCTGTTCATATCTCAGGCGCGTTAATATTTGTAACCTTTAATATATCTCTATGTTCTTTATATGGATTCGAAATGTTAAAAACTCACTCTGAGTTACTGTTACTGAAAAGTTGCAAGTAGCACTGTTGTTTGAGTGGTCCCCAAATGTGTGCGCAACTAGAGTTGAACCCACGCTAAAGAACTCCCCTGACTTAAACGTGTAATGCAGAAGCGTGACTTGACCCGATTTATCATAAGCCGATGGTTCGTCCCAAGACACTGATACTTGAGTTTCACCGACCTCTATGGTTTTATATATATCGGATGGGCATCTTGTTATAACCGGTGGCATTGTGTCCACTGTTATAAAAATATTTAAGAGAAAGAGAAATTTCAAATATTACTTTACCAACTTTGAATATACTAATTCCTAAGCATTAAGAACAAAAAATTTAATATGAGTATGTTAACGCCTCTGGTTATCTTTCTTATATTCGTAGCTCACAATTTTCAAGCATAAACGTTAGCAAAAGTTCAGAAACATGGGGTCAAAGGTTATTTACGGATCATATAACCAGATGCTGCTGAGTTACTGCAGCATTGGTGCTCTTGTTTTTAAAGCAATAGTGGTCAAATTGTAAGCCTTGCATCTCCCATACTTATGAATTATATCATACCTTTTCTTGTACATGTGCAAACACTTTGAACAAGTACCTAGCACCTACTACACTGTAAAAAATAAACTTGTAAGAAAACAGGGTTTTGACTGGCAGCTGGGACTCACAACGTGCAGAACGTAAAATAACTGGAGCCGTAAAAATACAAACCCACTGCAGGGAACGTAAAATAACGGCGTGAAATCCCAGCGTCAACTTTATTGTTGGTTTTTGACTTGTTTAAACAACATTAAGAATGTAAACATTATTGCAATCTTCTGACCAAATTTTCACGTTGTAGCTATGACCTCATACAAACGTTGTATTTACGTCACCACATGGTTGTAAAAAAGTTATATTTCAGGCAAACAATTTTTATAAAAAAAAGTCAAACGAAGGGAAAACGTGAAGAAGGCAGTATAAGACTTTGTTTTATTTTGTAGTGGACATATATTCTAATGTCAACAATTAGTATGAGCAGGCTTAATACATATGTACGTTGCACAGATATGAACCTGACCCTTAAGATTACAAGTCCTAAACCTTATCCACTACACTACACGACTTTACAGATATCAGATGCTGAAATTAAATATATAGGTGTACTACTTTTCTACAAGTTCTACAAGATTTTTTAAAACTATTTTTAAAAATAATATGGAAATAAGATTTTGCATTTTTAATGACGTTACTTACGATGTTATTTAACACAATTTAAAGGTTAAGCAATTTTCATAGTTTATATTCTTCATTAAAAACAAGTAAGTTACAAAACGTATAATACGAAATTATAATCACTGTCAGCGTATAAGTACTATCTTTTTTCAAAATGTGTAGTATTATTTCTACCACTGTTTTTTAACACTTTTTCTGCTTCCTGTATATAGCCTCCATTTTTTCTTATTAACCTTTAAAATATTATGTTCTTCTACTCAATTTTATTTGAGAAAGGATTTCTCACAAGACAAGTAATTCGGTTTCTATAAAAGGGAGAAAATGGGATTCCCTAGAGTTGTTGATGCAAAATGCACCTGTTAGAAATTGCCGAATAAGGGAAGTGTGGAATTCCCCAAGATGCTAAACGTCGTAACTGACACACTTGTTTATGTTTGTGAGATCAAAACATTTAAGTCAGGAATTCCACAAGTTTATATTGGAAGTGATGTGGTATTCAGTATGTTTTATCATGATCTGTTGTAATGTCTATTTTAGACTGGGATCTTTGTGAAATTCAAGTATATATTTGAATTTGAGCTAAGTCTCGCCGTCACATTTGCAATCGCTATACAGTATGGTAATAGCTGTTTTATCTACAAACTAAATGGTAATTCATGCTTCCCACACATGCCAGGATTATATATTTAATTTCCATGTGAGGCAGAGTGCTGTAATTATTCTACTGGCATCTTTGAAGCCGAACGTGCTGGAATCCAAAAAGATTCCAAATTGTGGACAGATAGAAATCGTGGTGATTATCTTGGACTGATATACCTGGGATTATGTCGTCGAGGACTTAATTTACCTTGTCGTCTTGAACTCTGGACAAAAGTTATCTATTCAGACTGATAGCTTCCCATGGAATATACTACCTAAGAGTTAAATTATGTGAACTTTGCATCCTGTCATTTTGGAGTCTTTCGCTGTGAGGACATTACGTTGAACTGCAAAACGCCTTCAACATAGGATACTATAAGTTATAAGTAGAATAATCTAAATTGTTGGAATTATATGTAAGTTTGTTTTGGACATTACCAAATTCTTGAACCAAATCAAGTAAAGCTTCTTAAAACTTTTATTATATATACTTTAGATCATTTGTGCACAAGGCTCATTTATTTGTGTTTGAAAGGTAATATTCTGACCTTAGACTTCTACGAGACGTCATAACATTCCAAATTGTAATTTTTTATGTTACATATAATTAATAAAGCTAAGATTTTGAATAAAATCCAGAGTTTAACCGTAATTTACAAGGTTAATGATAAAATTAGGACAAATTTTTTAACAGTGTAGTATTCATTTACTTACCTTGATCGACAATCACCGAAACTTTGCAAAAGGGAAGTTTATTTGAAATTGTCCACAAATGAAATTGAGACACAATCTGTTAAACCAATACCAAAGATTGACCGACTTAATGGGAAGAAGACCTATGAAGACGACTCCTGATTGGTCAGATGCTGATGGATTGTTCCAGAACACTTGCTTTAGTGAAATATCAGTTTCATCAGCTGATGTAACGTATCACCGGAAGGGCATTCAATATCGTTGGTGGAGTTGTGTCAACTGTAAAATTGTTGCAGTTGTTTTTAAAGGTTCTTTAACAGTTTTTAAAATAACAATTTGTTTATTGTGTGGTAATTTCTAACTTTTTCTTTGATCGCTGACCTACAGGTAGTTATAGTCGAAAGCTAACTTGTTACCGGCATGCAAAATTTTAAATAATGTGGACATCAAAATTGTTTTTACCTTTACGTTACAAAATGTAGCAGATATTATGTTGACCATTATCTTTTTTAATTATCGAGGCACTCCCATTTTCCTCCCCTCCGCTATATTCCGACAAAATTCTTTATTACTTTTTTTTTCTCTGTGTTTGGCATCACAGTGAAGGATCACTTACCTGGCGTGCATTGTTACACTGCTGAATATACACCTATTGCTCCGTTTCCTTCTTGAACTGTCCATGAATCTAGACTAACCTCTGTCCTAACCAATGGTAATTTTATCAATCACCGGAGAATGACTTTTGAGATACTAAAGTCATATTGCCTGAATTTCTGTTCCCCAGCGGTTCGACCAAGACCCCCTTTTAAACCATGGTTACCAAGCTCATTATGTCACTGAAATCATCGGGACAGAATTCAATTTTTGGTGGCGTTGTATCGACTAAAGAAGTAAATACGACATATTTATTTGAACACAATGAATTATAGAATATTCGGAATCATATGTTGCAATCTGACCAATATTCCCGACACGGCCAAAGATCAACAGCGTATCAATATTTCCAAAGCCGAACTCAACTTTCTTTTCTTCTGGTGGTGCGGTGGTTTAAATCAATAGCAAAAATATAGATTTCATAAGGATATGCTTAAAACAGGAATAGGGAACCTGTTGTGTAAAAGAAAGTCTTTCTTAAAGCATTGTATAAACGTTGTCTTATTAAATTTCGTAAATTTAACGCATTTGATTCTTTTAACGTTGTTTGGTCAGAATTTAAATGATGCTTCAACCACGACAACATTCACTTCAAGTCCAACATTCAGCTCTGTTATAAATTTGTCTTTCAAAATGATACACGACAGCATATATTCCAAGGACAAAAGTCCCAGGTACACATGGGATGCACGTGATTTACAGTCCAGACAGATCTGTGGAAAGGGGAGTTTTCCATTTCAACAAGCAATTCCCACTAACCAACCTCGCTACTGCTAAGGTAATTTGGAGGGCAATCAGACTCGGTGTTGTAGTATCAGACCTGTAAAATATAATACCTTATTCATAATGGTTATTACTAAGATTCTATTCTGTTTTACTTCAAATTCCGATAAGAAAGGAGATTTCTGCGGAATACATTAAATAACTTGATGCAAGAATTGTTCGAAGCGACACTAAGAAATCAACCATATCTATGGAACTATTATGTCATAATGAGGACATATACAACTATAGCATCCATAACAGTACAATTGCTTTAATGAAATTGTTTAAATTGGAATAATCTTTAAGATAACTAACAATAAGCACTTTGAGTGCACGCAAACTTATGAACATAACTTTTGGTATTAACATGTAATTGCAGATATTTATGTATGGCATTCTATGTCTTAATCTTGTGAAATACAGCCTATGGCTTTTGCAAAGCATACCTTGTCTTTCATTAAATGAGGAATTAATCCAGAACCTCGCGTGTACCTTTCATTTAATTTTTAAAAGTTGATAGCAGCAGTATTGTCTTACTTTATGACCAAAAAATGATTACAGCGGGTATTTATATGTAAACATAGGTAATGATCAATTGAAATCATAAAGATTATTGTCGAAAGAAAAATACCCACGAAACGCCACTTGGAATACTCACCGAATGTCAAAATCACCCTGAATCTACATGATGCATTTATTTCCAGGTACATCGTAACACATACTTGACCTCAGTTCTACCAGTGTGAAAGTTATCGCCAGATCAATGGCTTTGTTATATCCCCAATGACACATTTCCTGAGAGGTAGATGCAAGTGGGTTCTAACCAGACACTCTTTTATCCCTGGTACCTAGCTCAATGGTCTCACTGATGTCCACTATTGACAGAACAATTTTTTTGGTGGTGTTTGTATCAACTTTGGAAACAAAAACACATTAAAAGGAGTTTATGAGCAATTTGAAATTTGAAGGTCATTTCGGATTTGCAAGAAGACGTGATGCTACTAATCATGGGGGGTAGGTAATTCTTACTGCTATCAACGTCACGGTAAAATTACATTCCGCTTTATGAAGAATTTATCTTGAAATTGGTACACAACATTAGTAGATCCAACAGACACAAATCCCAGGCACTGTGAAGATCATTTACAATCCAGAAGATCATAGCAAAGGGGTGAGTCCACGTAACAGCAACTCCAGGCGTTCCAATTTCTGTTGATGATTGGACACTTGTAGGACATTGAATATTACAGGTGGAGTTGAATCGACTTTAAGAAACAAAATACCAAAAATAAACAATAAAAAATATCGTAATTGCCCAAATGCCGAACTGATTTTATAGAGTCTCCCTTGCAGAGAAATTTATCTTTGCCTTGTGATATATGCCGATACGTTAGAACAAACAAACAAACAATTTCTTTCTGTTCTACCGATTTAGCTTCGATATTGAAATTACACGAGGCATTTTGTTAGACGAATCTAAAAAGAGGTGAAATAACGGTTGTGGTTCCAACTCCGAATAGTCCTCCGGAAGAATGAGTCTTGCAAGCAAAGTGACATTCCCGGATGCATCGACATCAGTTGGTCTGCCAGGAATGGAAGTTCCAACGATCCTATTTTCAACTTCACGATAGATCCCCGAACGGACATTCAACAATTTTTGGGGCTTTGTGGTATCAACTGTCATACACACGAAAAGCAAACAAGATATTTAGAGTAAACATAATCAAAGTATGCATTGTTTGTTACACATGTGTCATTTCTTGTATAATTACGACGAAATAAAAGATCGACCAAAATATCTCTTCCGAACGAAAACATATTTTATTAGGCCACATTTTGAAACGCATCTGACTAGATTTCCCGTTCACATCCTCATCATCTTAAAAGTTTTGAAACGTCACGGGTCCAGCCTCAATCAGCTGGTGAACGCCGTTTCATTTCACGTTCCAAGACTTCAAACGTCCATCTTAAACTAACGAACTTTTCTTCAAGTCTTTTCCATGTCTCATAGCTTTTTTGTGTGATTTGTCTTTGTTGCCTGTTATGGCGCGCTGAGTTCTCTTGAAGATTTTACGTCTTATAAGAACTAGTATTATTAATATTATTATTATTGATGTTAAATCAAGTAAATCCTCACCAGAACTTATGTTCGTGAAAAGTGCATGATGCCTTGTTCACTTCCATCAACAAACAGATAATTGACGTCCGTCTTGCCCACCGTAAAATAATCACCAGATGAATGGCTTTTTGACGCCAAAGACACATTACCCGAGATTCCCCGACCGAAGGCTCTGTCCAAATACTCGTTTACTGATATCGCCAAGTTCGATATCATAAGTAATATCACCGGGGACAATATCAATTTTCTGTGATGTCGTATCATCTACCAGATTCAAGATTTAATTTAGATATGAATTAATACCATAAATGAGTACCATTGTGCTTAATTTTTCGAAGAAGTCTCTGCACACGTGACACATATTACTGGATATGCTGCCAAAATGTTGATCTCTATTAACCTTTAACATTGGAAAACCATTAGTCCAGGTTAATTTTATGATTTGACCCAAAAACAAATTGCAAACAGAAAACAATGTTGGTGTGAATATACTGTGAAATTGTGCTAAAAATATATAATCCAAATTGATACCAAATCAACCTATGGAACATGTTGAACTAAGGGGGCAACATTTGTAACGGGGGTAAAAAATTAGAATTGTCGATTGATTTAAATGATATAACCAATTTATTGGGCTACTCTTAGGGTTTAAAAGGTATAGTTGCCCTATCTGTGATTTTTATAGTTTCAGTACAATAAGGCCATAACAGTTCAAGTCCTCCTGGGTAAAATTCCATATACTGTCCGATTTTGATCTGACATGGTTGTAAATTGTTCAATTTGTCCCCCTTGATAAGTAAATGTAAATAGATTCTTGTTTGAACGTTCTATATAAGATTTACAGAGCTATGACCTCCCATAGACCCTGTAGCCCCCGCAGTCACATTTTACGTTTCCAATTATGCACAGAATATCATAGATGGGTCAAAAGTATATTTTCGGCTCCTGTACCATTAGACGAACAATTTGACCCCTTTTTATCACGAACAGATACATCGAAAATTTACCTCGCATTGTGCCTTGAACCTATTTTGACTCATAACTCTTGAACTGCAACCTGCAGATAGGCAAACTATACTTTTTTTAATGCCTGGAAATGTACGAACACGTTGGCATACTTTTTGACGCGTTTGTGTTCTTTTCATGTTTTGACCCCTTTTAAACTTTACCCCCGTTACAATATTGTTCCACTTCGGGATTTTGGTAAACTTTTGATAGTTTGGTTTTTAAAGGTTTTCCATACTCTAGAGAAAATGATTCTTTTGCTATTATTTTTTGGGTTAAGAGGCATCATTATTCTATTTTGACTGGTCCCTCCATGCCAACAGGCCATACATACTGTGTTTCGACGGTTTCGTAGACGGATTATTATTCACGAACTTAGTCATTTTTCATGGAAATCATTAATTGACCTCGTACCTGTCTTCACATGCCTGTAAAATGACATTCGGCTCGTTCTCATGATTCATCTTTCAAAGTGGTACAGAACATTTTTTGGAGCCAACAAGAAAAATTGCCCATGTCATGTGAGACATGTTTCACACTTCCAGAGTGATCCATTACAGTTGGATTAATTCCATGAAACTACCGTTCCCAATTTTCAACTTTCCGTTGAGGAGTACTATACTCTGAAGAACATCTTATTATATTTGGTGGAGTAGAATCGACTGGTAAAACATACAAATTTTTGTAGTATGTAGATATAATTGTTTTTCTGTATATGGTTGAAACTGGCGCGTCTTTGAATCGCTTGCGCTGATTAAAAAGGCAGAACAATGCGTGGCTTTAGGAGTTTTGGATAGGGGGGGTGGAGGGTCGCACTAGTTAAAGAACTGGAGCACCGATACAATAACCGATATAACACGAGAAAAACTTGTAGGTGAAGCCGGGCCACAAATTGTCATACCGAAACCTTATTTCACAGTGCAGGAAAGGAATCAAAATTCTACACGTACTGAGAACGTAGAGCAGAAGAGCGTACTCCAAGCGGGCAGACTATAGGTCTCAGACGATTAATGATATGCAAGAAACAGTACGGGAATGAAGTGGCGGCCAAACAAGCCATACTAGGCACGGGACCAGTGGCGGCACAGATGGGGGGATCCGGAGCCATCAACACACCGGACACAATCGTACAGCCTGAAGTGTTATAGATTGCCGGACAAGATCAAGAAAGAAACCCAAAACTTGCAGATAGCTTCATTTCCTATTCGTCCACACA
>JAMKCH010050925.1:0-10481 GCA_023653785.1 Ophioderma brevispina
TTTTACCAGAAAAACAAGATGAAGTGCTTGAGCAAGCATTATTTTTGTGATTGGTACCGAAGTCCATATTTTAATCATATATGGTATGGCACTTGGCAATCTGCGTTGCTTGATCTAGGCAATGATTAGCTAATGGGAATTTCGTAGGGAAACATTGGCTATTCCATCTGATTTTGGGGAAGAACCAATGTCTTAAATTCTTTAGAGTCCATGATAGGTCGACTTTGCAAAGTTAAGCAAAATCGTTTTCATGGCGTTCTTTCAAATCAGGAGATATTACAAATTCTGAGGGCATCTTCTAAAGACCGGAATTGACGCCCATGACGCAGTTAATTGACCCCCGCTCCAGTATGCGCAGCGATGTTGACGTTTAGTAACCAGGGTGTAGCATTTGTAGCAACCGCATTTTGTCAACATCACGAGTCTCCGTGACGCCGACTACTTTTGGTCGCGATTACATTGTCTCTGCTGAATATATCTGCTGATCCTTTTATGCCTATCATGACGTGTGGCTGGGCTTGCAGGAAATTTTTACCGATGAATTAAAAAACTAAAAATTGGCATTAGACTAAGGTCATTCGCTCTTCACGCCATTCTTTGATCTGACAGTTCAGCGAGGTCACGACCACAATACAACACGGTTGACCTGTGCAGATCAACACGAGCGGTAAAGGCAATGGTTTTAAAAGGAACAGGCCATGACGGCTCGGTCGCAGTTTCATGGAAAAGACGGTGCTCAATAGAAACTCGCACGTATCGGCTATTCTCAGTACAACGGATTAAATTTTTATCTGGCTAAATATCGTCTGCTCAATAGAAACACGCGTAATATGATCATCCAAGGCTACTGAACTAGAGCCCTTGGTAGATTAGCATGGCCTTACCAGAAGCGATATGGATGTGTGTGTATGTAAAAAAGGTTCGTGTGTTTTGGCAATTCATTTAGTGTTCCGGTCCCCCAAAAAACAAAGCCAAAAATGATGAGGTCTTTCAATCGCAGAAACAGAACGCCACTCACATATAGGCCTAAAAATATTAGCGCAACATCCTTGCAACGCGGCATTGTGGTGCTTGGGGTGGAAAGGCTTTAAATATGGAAATTTTAATGACCCATTGAAGCCCTGTATTATAACTTTACATAAAACCGACTTTTGGGGAATCTATGTAACGTGGACATTTTTTGACAAACCAGGCAAAAGATAAAACTCTTGAGCATGTGCTTTATATGCAAAACGTTTCAAGTTCATCCGTTTAATTGAAAATATAGAGGGCTCCTTCATTCCTTATCGCGCGATGTCCTGTGATTCCAACTTTCAGGTGAGGTCCATTTACATTTTACAGTTGTATCTTTACACACTTGAACTCACATGCATTGACCCTGTGGTATGTCACCTTTGAACCTCATCAACAAATGGGGGATGCAATATGTTGCACCTATGACAAAGTTTGGTTTAAATCCATCGAACAGTATGGTGGCTATTACATGCAAAGTTACCCTTTTCACAACAGACATCAAAACAGACAACAATAGACAACAACAACAGTGGACAAGTGATCCCAAGAAGATATCAGTGTTCCCAAAAACAATGCATTGCTTCCAATGGAGATTTTGTACAGGTAGTCATGTGAATCGTTAGAGATAAAACATTCGTAAAATGCATGTCTTGTGATCATACTGTTAATTTAGCATGTTTCCACATCAGTACATGTACAAAAAAACCTGCTTTGGACGCTATGCATTGTGGGAAGCTACTGCTATCTTCTCTTAGTGATCCCTATGTGTCTTCCGCCTTTAAGGCAAGCGACACAAAAACAGTGAAAACTGCGGCAAAAAAATAGCAAGGGCGAAAATGACACGACCAAAATAATAGTTACAGTGCAAATATGAGTCAATCTTTTTACCCACAATGGAACACCCAGGTAGGAAAAATAAAAACAAGGTCGCCAGAATGTGGTTGGTATATCACATTTCGTGATGCTTCGCATACATGCAGCCCTACCACCTTATGTAAATTCGACTTATGTCATCTTAATTGATCAATCAGTTCCTGGACAGTTAAATAAATTTATCATGGAAGGAAAACAAGAAAAACAAATTGGAAAATATTTAAAAAAGGCCTTTGCATTCCAGGCCTAAGGAGAGGGCACTATGAGCACATGAATACTGGGACTCTAGAAAATAAAGCATAGCCCAAAAGGCCTCGACAGCAGTCATTAATGCCGTTGTCCCAAGTAAAAGGAGTAATGAGAGGGTTCACATAAAAGGGTCCCTAAAAAATGTGAATTTGTTTTCAAAGCGTTCTATCACTCGGTGAAAAAGAGAAGAGCTTTGCCTGAAACTGTGGCAGCAAAACTGACGAGTAATCAGACTAATTGCCTCAATCAAAATCTGGGGTAAGGGTTGTGTGTACGTCGCATAAATAAACTTAATGCTTTTCGAATTATCAGTGACTGTGTTGAAAAAAAAAAGGCCGGGAAAAAAAATGGAACCCAGCGATGCGGTTGTGCGACAGCCACTGCACTTGGTACGTAACAAATGATTTATTACGAATGTAATGTATTTTGTGAGTGTTCAAACCCTTTAAACAACGATCGATCAGCTGATGGAAAAAAACTAACTACACACGTAACAAAACTGATATGCACAGCACACACACAGTATAAGAAAGACCAATAAAACAAAAACCTAATTAAAATGGGAAATATGTTCTGTTTTGTTTTGGGAAAAGGCAATGCAATAGCCCCTAACCACAAACAATTATTAGGTTACTTTTTGTCCGCTTGCCAAATGTTATTTTTTCCTAAAAGTTGCAGAACCCAAGAAAAAAATACACAAAAACAATTAAAAAAAAACAAAAAACAATGCCATTTAAAAAGCAATGTGCCCGTTTTTCAGAGAACACGGGTTTTTTTTTTCTTTTCAAAGGTGAATAAAATAGTGACAAACCAAAATGTGAAATCACAAGAAATAGAAACAATTGTAAATCGGTGAAGTTTGCAAAAAATCACATTCCTTGGGTTGCTTGAAGATGTGATGTGATAACTAATTAATGTTACGCTAATCACAAAAAAATACAAAACCAAGTCAAATAAGAAAATAAAACACAAAAAATATTTTATATATTAAAGTCAAACCACCCCCAAAATGTTTTCAGCTGATATGAACAAAATAGTGGCTGTTGGGTTGAAAAGTTAAAATTCCATAAACCTTTTTTTTTAAAACTCTAACTGAAAACATTATTAATAAGATTAAGAAATATTCGAGTGGAGTTGAGCACCTCGCTAAAGTGTATAAAAACATATATGAATTTTCAATTAGCCTTGATTAGTTACTGGGGTTTTATTAAAATTGTTTTCAGATGCAATTGTCACTCTCACAAGTCGGGTCTCACAGAAGCCCAGTCGATGCAAGGCTAAGGTCATGATGCCAGTGTGTAGGATGTTCACGAAATTTGACAAATAATACAAAATTGTGATCTTATGCAAGAAAAAGTAGTTTGGAACTCTTCTGAACAAATTGTCATCATTATGTAGTTTAAGAAATACGATTGCCAAGGGGATTAGCAACCACATTGTTTTAATACAAACTGCATGTGTGAAAATCCTGATGAAGGAGCCATCATGTGAGGGAGGAATGACCGTTCCAAGACGTGGGGTCCAGGTACGGGCAAGGTGTGAGTGCAAGTTGATCCGTTGCCACTTACACATTAGGCTAAAAGATAGAATGCATGTTATGTTAATACTTGGAAAGCTTTTGAATCACCTAAGCTTGGTGTCGAACTCTAAATATGTGCGCCATCTCGCCGGCTAATTTTGGCCTACATATGATTTTCATCCGAGTCTGAGATTCACACATCATCACGATCGTGCACAGCTCGGCCGGGCAGCGGGGGGGGGGCACAGCTGATATGCATGGCGATGTTCATGACTCATGTCATGAGCAATGTATATAAACTCACCCTTTTCGTAAGTTGTTCGGTGTTCTCCATAATATGGAAAGAGTTAATATTGTGCTGACAAAGCCATGATTATAAAGTCATAATTTTAAATCGACGCAATTACTGAAATGCATGCACTTTCTGTTACGCTTTGAAGTGTTTACAAATATTACCCCTTTGAAAGCACGATACTGAGAACCGCATCCCATTATTTAATTCTCGTCCGCGGTGATCTGTGGACTCGACATTTGTTTTACAGGGGGGCTGCCTATCACTCTGTGTCTGTAAACAAATTCGGCAATTAGTGCAGGCCGACACCGGCGAAACGAAATAACAATTTTCACGCAAATTAAGAACAAATAAACGATAAAAAACATGAATAAGAATCGAGAATAAAAGACAGGATTTCCTATTGTTGGTATCGAATATCGCGGCTCATATTTGAGAGGCAGGTCCAATATTTTGAGTGGGGGATACAGCGCGATAGTCTGTTATTCTCTAAGTGTTTATCTTCTTTTGTTTTAAGAAAAATCAAGCTACTTATCATTTTATTCCACTTTGTTTGTATGACAAAACTTTCTCTCGTTGGTGACAAGTTCCAGCTGACACTCAAACTTGAAAGTCTCCCTCTTTGATTTGGAAGGCTCTGGGAATGTCACCAACTTATTTCAAGTCCTAGGGTGTCCCAAAAGTCACACCACCTTTGAGAGAATAAAAAGATGAGATTTTTTGTTTTGGCCATCTTAGATGGTGTCATAATGGATGGGCATCCTCTAATATTTTGAGTGGGGATGCCGGCGCAACGGTATTCACCCGATAAAAAAATTGGATGCCCATCCATTACGACACCATCTTAGATGGCCCAAAAACAAAAAATCTCATCTTTTCTTCTCATTTCGTACTTAGAATTGTGTACTTTTTGCTTTTTATCGGACAATAATTTGTCATAAATATTCTAACATCATTCTTTTTGTGGAGTGAGTATTTAGAGTGTAAACGACAACTCCACACAATTGTGTTATATCGTGTCATTAAGTTAGTCATTACGTTTAAAAAACATCAAACTTTACATCACATAAAAATCTAAATCACAACCCTTTTTTAAAAAGTTAAAATGTTTATACAAATGGCCTCCTTCAGGAAAATTTATAACTGAAGAGGCTAATAGATCTGTAAAAATCTTTCAAATCTGGGACACTGTAATATTTTCTACGATAAGCGCATAGTCAACGCACTCAATTAATACATGTTTAAAAGAAGAGCACAATCACAAGGAATACCACCGAAAGGGACGGGGCTACCTCTAGCAAATAAACTATGGTTCATATAAATATGATCAATTTTACATCGCGCTAATACATTTTTTTATCCATTTAAATAATTACACCCCTCTGAAAACAAATGTTTCCCAATCCAAGGAACCACAGTCTCGCGCGGTGATCGTCACGCTGGTTAGATTCATTTTGCGTTCCAATCGAAATGCACGAGCCGTGTCTGTATTATGAGCGGTCATGGATTCGACTACACCGCGTAATTGCTACACGCACTATCCATCTATGAACCAGTAACGGAGGGGCGCGAGCTTTGACCTAATCCAAGCAAGTCTTGCTAATAAGGACAATCCACGACCACTGAATAGAATATAAGATTATGAAGCAGTTGCGTGCGAATTTTGGGACCCTCAATACTGCGACGCTTTTTCACTATGAATGATGCACTATGTGGCCCTCTTGCATAGTTCTTCTTTGCTCCAGCCCCAAACACTCCAGGAGTTGGCAACCTAACTTCTGCAGCACATGAAGAGTATGTCAAACAATATATGAGACGGATGGGCCCGGGCTTGGTTCCGGACAGTCACCAGAATGGCCAGGTCCAAGCGAGATTCGGATGCACACTCATTGCAGGGACGGCAGGAGGCTTGTTGTGGTCAGCTAGCCAGAGCTGGGTATTAGGGAGAACGCGAATCCTTCCAGTGGGGGGAGGAAAAATTACAAGGGTGCTCATGCCGGAAAACTGAATCTACCCATGTTGAATTTTACAATTTAGAGTAATTTAGTACGTAGAACCTTATACCAGAAACCAGAATACCCCACACCCACTCATACAGATTATCAATCGCTTGCTTTGGAACTTACAGCAAAAATTTCAGGCTGATATTAAAGACATAACACGTGATTTCACCTGAAAGAGTCAAAATATTTGAAATTTACAGGAATAACTTAAAAGTGAAGGCATAAGAGTCTGTAGAATTCTCACAGTTATTTTTCTTTCAAAAACTGAATTGATGTAGAAAAGAAGAAAAAAAAGAAACCAGCAGAGTGTTCAAAGTTATGAATCTCCATTTGATTACATGCTTAGCACCTAGCAAGTGTCTGATGGAGAGTAATGGTAAAAATATCAGATTTTGTCCTATTAGGTTGCTTTTGGCGGATCACTTGTTAGGGGTAAGTTAGGATACCATCTTCTTGTTACAGACATGCCAAAATCTGCTTTTTGATATTTTTTCCATTTTATGGTTTAGCAAATAACTGATAGTTGCCTTTAAGTTCTTGCTGATATTGCAAACAGAAATGATTGACAAAGGCAAACACATTGAAACGAGGAGAAAATTATCATATACCCCACTGTAACCTCAGGGGAGACTATCATGTTGTGATTAATGTTGTGCACCAGAAATAAAACTACATAGTCTCTTACACAGAACCGGAGCTCTCCAGTCATTGACCTTGAATTCATGAAACGACCCAAAGAACTCTCAATATACGGAAGAGTTATGATGAGGCAATTGGCAAGATGTACAATACACTGCTGAACACAAATATTTTCTACACCTTAAAGAAAATTTTGTAATGAATTAAGGCACCACCTGTTTGTGGCAAGGAACTTGAGATTTTAATTAATCTTCATAACATTGAAGATTGACAAAAAAAAAAATATACTGCAGCAAATTTATCTCTCTACAAATTGAAGCTTTGTGCAACTTTGCAAAGATAAATCAACTCAAACAAATTTTCTTTTTATAAATTAAATACCACACAATTTGGGAGCATTTTCTGGTCTAATGTGGGTCAATGCACTTACCTAAATGTAATGTGCACTATTTTGACATTAGTTGAGTATGACAACCACAGTGAATATTATCTAACTATGTGGGAAGGTAAAAGCCGGGCGTGGCCACCTCGGGCTCAGGTGGCTTTCATTCTCTCACCAAAAATCCCAAAATTTTTCCTTCGGGGATAATTCTAGCTATTACGTCAAATTTTGCTTGCTTGTTTGCGAGATCATCAAGCGACTCCGAAATGCCGTCCCATTGGCATTGTTGGCACAATACAGCAATTAAAGGGCATGTTCTGATTTATGTGTCTCATGTTCTCTACTTGGATATGAGACTGGCACTTCAAACACCAAATTTGTGGGAAACAAATGCGGTTTTACGGGTAGTAGCGATAAGCATATTGCAACACCTTATTCAAAGTGTGCGAATATGATGGTTTACGATTAAAACAATGGTTTTTAGTCTATCTGAGAGAGAAAGGGATAAGCACTGTTGCTTGCAGCGACACTATGGAGTTACAGTATGCTCAACAACAGGACACAGTTAGTGAGTGTACTTAGTACATATGATTGAAGAAGGCCTTGTGTGATCTGGGTATCAGTATCATACCCAAAAACAAAGGGGGTATTTCTAAATATAGTGGTGAATGAAAAGGTACTGAACGTGCCAAGGGAATTGCGACCTCTCATAGTGTTTCGATGGCAAGAAGTGCACATGTATTCTCTACAGCAGAATATTTTCTAAGATTTATGCTTGAACCTTTACATTTTTAATGAAAACTTTAGCCTGGTCATTCAGAGTTTGAGGGAAAGTTTCCTATCAGAAGGTAAATAGGTTTGATTTTAGCACTATTTTTCATCTTTTATCCCATTTCCCACTAATTGTTTTTTTTTGAAAGGAAATCTGCCATTCCCCAGCTACAACCCAGAATTGATTTTACCATACGTGAACCAAATATATTTATGAAAACATTTAGCGGCCACAGCGAATGATGTTGACATGTTTGTCATTAAGTTGGGGATGTCAGATGGATCATGCTGGATGTCTCGAGCAATAACATTCAAGTGTTGAAGGGGCGACGACCCCTGTTTGGGTTTAGGCATGGTAAACCTCCTACACATTGACATCCGAGGACTACTTGATCATTTGCATGGATGACATTGACCAGAACAAAACGTATTTGGCATGGGCGACAAGCGGGTGAAATGAAGGGAAATTCTATATCGTGCCTCACACAGGTATAATCAGGGGTGTGATTAGTGTTTTGTGGAAAAATCCTGAATTGATTGGTCAAAAATCGAACCAAATGTTAGAATCGGGCTGAAATTACAATAAAGTTGCAGAAATGTGAAAATAAAAAATCCTGAAAATTTTCAGGAAAAAATTCCTGAAGAATCACACCCCTGTACAATGTATTAAATGTCTTCTCATAGGAGCTGGTGAGTATAGGTGTAAAAAATATTAAGCATTTATTCATATTGCTTGAGTTATTGCTCACAAACCAAAAAATGTAAAACATAATGACTTGTTAATGGTTACATTCTTTAAAAATTTAATTATACATAAATACATGATGGAGGTATTACATACAGGGCTACCCATCCGTGTTTGCATTGTTTTCAGCATGTTCTATTTGCCTTTCCTGGGGCCGAAGCATTCACATGTAGCAGCGTGGTAGATCGCGGATTGCCTACGGATTGAAAAAACAAATTTAGTTGTTATATTTTGCCACTTAAAGGGGCATTTCACAGATGTGTGTGAAGGGGTCGAAGAGGCTGGGACCTCAGTAAAACAGCAATGCTATATTTTTTGTACAAGTGTGTCCCCAAAAAATCAATCCTCTTTGTTTGTTTGGTCATGAATTGGGGCAAATGTGTTAGACCCCCCGTACCACTACCAAAATCTCTTATTCGCTAAGCGTAACGAAGATTAAAAAATCTGAAAGTATAGTGTGGTTCCTCCCTTCCCTTATTTCGACGAAGATTAAAATCGGTTAATTCAACGAAGCAAACAGTTGCTTTCGACGCAGAGGGTAGTTGTTTCTATTAAGAGTTTCCGTAGTGTGTATGCACGCTTCGTGAATTAAGCGAGTGATGCGTGACGGTTTGACATCCCAGGGACCGTATTTCCGATGTCGTGGCTTGTTTTCGATCTGTCGTTAGTTTCTTACTGTGTGTACGCATCGTACTTAATTAAGTGTAGTGTGTACGCTCGCTTTATTAACTAATCAAGATTAACTAATCTTCGTCGAAAAAAGAGATTTTTGCAGTGTTACGGGGTCCTATATGCTCCAACATCACAATCACATGCCTGTAGCTTAATGAAGGGTTTGTCATCTCAATAAAATATATTTTGAAAGCTAGAATGCAGTAGTCAGGTAGCCATGGTCCCACTTAAGGCCTGACCGTAAAATTGAGATGGACACAATTTTTCTGCTGAAATGATAGATACGGTGTGTAGAATGAGAATCTGCCGGGTGCCACCTGGGGCATCCTTGATCATTTTGAGAAATCCAAGATGAGCGTCGCCATAAATGATAATTATCTATTCAACCTAAATATTATCAAACTATGGAGTACTAGATATATTATAGGACCCAATGAACAAATGCATGGCACTTGTACATTGAGTCAGACCCAATTCAAAATGGAAGCCAAAGCTATAATTTTTTAAAATATGCCGATATAACAGCAATACCTGCGATAAAAACTAACATGAAGTACTTAGATTATGTTTGTTAGACAAATTAACGTATTTCTGATACTTGTAACGTTGTAACGTGACTCAATCAATATGGCAGCCAAAAACGTGAATATCGTCAAAAATACTTGACACAAATGTCTACATATTCCTCAAGTATAAATTTTGTGTCAATGAAACAATTAGAAATTCCCGAGATCATACCATTGCATAACCAGGTAAATCCGGGATAAAAAAATGGGGTCAAATTATAATTGAGTGCAATATAGATTAAAACTGTAATTCTATGGTATTTTTGACAACGTTGCACCATATTAGTTTTATTTCGATTAAGGCGCATTTAAAACAAATTGAAATGTATGTTTGTACTTGGTTAGGATCAAGTAACAATTCTCTGTCATTGACACAATGATTTCGATTGAAGCTGTAATACTTATAAAATTTGGTGCCATATTTTTGTGAAGATGTTCACGTTTTGGCTACCATATTGATTGACGTCATGTTACAATTTGAAAAGTATCGAAATACATTAATTGTGTCTACAACATAACCAAGTACTATTTCTCGTCTACTTTTACTTGCAGGTATTTGCGGTTATATTGGCATATTTTAAAATTATTGGATTTGGCTTCCATTTTGATTTTGAAGTTATGACTTAATGTGACAAGTGCCTAGACACTTGTTATTGGATCCTATAGTAACTGGGGGAAATGTAATGATGTTTTTGTATTTAGTTTTTTTCATCTACAATTTTGGACACCAATGTTTTTCCAATACAGAATTCATGC
>JAMKCH010050926.1:0-18149 GCA_023653785.1 Ophioderma brevispina
TGTATCTTCAATTTGTTTGGTGATATTTGGCACTGTTTTCACCATTCCTATTCACGACTGCTTTCCCTGAATGTTTGTACATTTTGTTTTTCCAAATTTTATCCCCTTCGGGGTACAAATGCACCACCATATTACTATGCACGTGAACGGGTCATAGTATTCTCTTATGCTGTTTAGTCTTTCCTTCTCCTTATTACGACCATCCTTTGTCGCCTTATTCTGCCTTCTTCTGCCAAACGGCTGGGCCGATATGTACCATTATGTATGTGTTCAGAATCTTCCATCCTATACCTTTGTTACACAGCTTAATGTACAATTAAAACCGGTACCTAGGACAGTTGACATGAGTGTTTAGACAGTGACATGAGTTTTTTGAGACCATGACATGAGTTTTAAAAGAACAGGACATGATTTTTTCTGGGAGGCTTCTGATTGCTGAAGCTAGGGAGTTCCATTTCTTTGGGTTCGTTTGTTGCTGTCATTATTTGTTGGGTTTTGCTGTCTAATGTTTTAAATTTTGTGGGGGTTCTTGGCGCTTCTGGTTCCATTTCTTAGGTGGTTCCTAGTAGCTACTGGCTCAATTTCTTTGGTTTCCTAGTTGTCCAACTGGTTCCATTTATTTGATACTTCATGGTGTTCACTTTTAAAAAATATTGATAGTACCATGTTGGTTGTTATACTTCTCAGTAATTGTTATAGGGATCTAGTTATTCTAAAATTGAAGCCAGGTTAAAGCAGATCTGATGAAACTAATAATGATAATATGGTGATTTTATCGCCAGGATACAAGAATTTATCGGTCTTGCTATGGAGTTTTGAAAATATTGCGATCGTCGCTGACGCGACTCGCACAAATTTTCAAAACTCATAGCTTGCACCTGATAATCTCTGTATTTCCTACTCAAATCATTCCAATATATATCAAACTCGGTCAGAAGAACACTGGCCCAACACTCGGGGTTGTACAAGTTGACTTTGACCTCTCGTAGGGGTCAATAGAGGGTCAAAAACTAAAAATCTTTGGAAGCCTACTTCTTCTAAAGATAAGGTGCGCTACTGCTGAAAAATTCTGCATGAGCATCTTCTTTGGTCAGTGTATACAGGCTTGTACACAGATTAATATCGGAACTCATAACATTAAAAGGGGGCTTTCTAATTTAATATGAAAAAAATGCTATATCTCAAAATCTGATAACACTTGGATAAGTGATGTCTGTGCAAAAGTTGCGGATAATTCGAGACGAATCATGTGACCGACTATTGGCCCAGGGGTCACGTGTTAAATATTCAAATGAGCTATTAATATTCAAAAGAATATAATCATCAACCAAAGTAGATATTTATGTCAAATGTGATTCACAAGAACCACTGGGAAAAGTTCTATTTCTTAGTACACAATATGGGGTCAAAGGTCAAAATGGGGGCATCTAGGCAGTCAAAAATAAAAGAAGCTTAATGGACCTACATAGCTATGCCATCTTGTAGGCATCCATGAAAAGTGAAAAAGGGTCCACACCGTAACCCCGCTCTAAGAGCCACCGTAAGGGTCAAAGGTAAACATGAAATGGATCTAAATCTTGATATGCCATCGTGTAGCCTCGATGCAATGAAAGGGTCAACGGTCAACAAACAAACAACTCGACATGTGCATACTTCATCATACGTAACGGACATAGTCTCCTGAGTTGTCTAGTTTGCTTATGCTGTTTAGTCTATATCATGCGGTGCGGCGCATGATATACTGTCTTCTATCGATTTCTTTCGTATATCAGCGGGCAGCCGCATGATATACTGCATTCTCTCGATTCTTATATCATGACGGTGCAGCCGCATGCTGACTGCCTTCTCTCGATGTCTTGCTTATATCATGCGGTGCAGCCCGCATGATATACTGCATTCTTCGATTCTTTCTTTCTTCTTCTTTCTTTCTTTGTACCTTGCTTCAAAATGCTACTAAGTGCCAAACGGCCGGGCCGATATTGACCAAATTGGTCAGAAGAAGAACCACTAACCCAAAGTTAGCATAAGGGTTTTTGTAAATAGTTTTACCTTGACCTCTCGTAGGGGTCAATAGAGGTCAAAAAAACTAAAAATCTTTGAGCTACTTCTTCTACAGATTAGGTGCGTTCTAACGTACGAAAATTCCGCATGAGCATCGTCTTTGGTCAGGGTGTTACAGCTGTACAAGAATATATCTGGAATCTCATTGAACATTCAAAAAATGGCCTCGGCATTATCATAATTTAATATGCAAAATTGCTATATCTCAAAATCGTACAACTGGATGAGGTGATTTGTCTCGGCAAAAGTTGTGCGGATAATGTCGAGACGAATAATGTGACAGAATATTGGCCATTGGGGTCACGTGCAAGAATGCAAATGGCTAATTATATGCAAAAAACCTATCCTCATTAACCAAAGTAGATATTTATTTCAAATTTGTTCACAAGAACAGTGGAAAAGGCTCTATTACTGATGTGCACATTTTGGGATCAAAAGGTCAAAATGGGGTATCTAGGGGTCAAATATAAAAGAAGCTTAATTGCCTAACTAGCTATGTCAGCTTGTAGGGCTCAATGAAAAGTGAAAAAGAGTCCACAGTGACTCGATCTGTGAGCCATCGTTAAGGGGGTCAAAAGGTCAAAAATACACAAATATCAAGTTGCTTACATGTAGAATACCTATGTCATATTGTAAGGCTCAAGTTCACACTCAACGACAAATGAAATAAAGTTACATGGTTAATTGTGTGACCATAGGGAAAACTTGATATCCATGGATACCACTGTCATTGCAAGTTCGTTGGCTACTTAAACATCAACTGACGCACATCACCAAGACTGGCATAGTATCCTGGAGTCGTATAGTTTTTATATGATGTTTACTAGATTAATTCATAATATTTTGTAGGTAATTTATAAGTTTAATCCATTCAAGTGAAATAATCATAAATCATTGCCTAACTCTTTGGGGCTGTAAACAAATTATGGGGTCAAAGGGTAAAATGACAGTGCAAGTAGTCACAGCATGATCTACTGTGCTTTCTAAAACAAATCGAGCTCGTTCTCTTGGTTTGTACTCCTTAAAATGTAATAGTGCAAGATGCTGGTCAGATTGTACGAGGAAATCGGCCCACAAGAAACCCCGGACCCAAGGTTATATAGGGTGTTCACAGTTTGGACTAGGGGTCCGTAGGGTCACAGCGGTCATTATCGCGCTAACACACTTTTCCGATTCTCCCTCAGTTCGCATGTGCTATTGATGCCATTCGGTCAGTGATTGCCAGATGTCTGGCCCTATGGCTTGTTCACAAGATTTTGAATCCAAAGTCATTTAGGGGCCAAAAAAGGGCAGTCTCTCTACCCTCTTAAGATTTCAAAATGCTACTAGTGTTACACAGTTAAAGTGATCTTGACCAGACTCTCAGAATAACCCTGACCCAAGTGCCACACATTGTGTAGACAGATTGGGGTCAAAGGGTCGCACACGGGTATTAGCGGTCAGTCTCTTACCCTCCTTTTGCTGTTCTGCCACAAATCAATTGCATAATCACTAGACTTGGTCAGAAGAAACAGTGGACCCAAGGCCATATGAGATGTTTTACAGAGTGGGGTCCAAGGTCACCGTAGGGGGGCATACGGTCAAGTCGCTCTTACCCACCTTTTGGCTGTTTCTGCACAAATCAATTGCTATAATCACTAGACTTGGTCAGAAGACCACTGACCTAACCCCATATGGGGGGTTCAACAGATTGGGAAAAGGTCACCTGGGCGATTAAAGGGGCATCTTTGAAAATATTGAAAGACCTCACGCCCGATATCAATTGCCTATAATCCCCCGGACTTGGTTCAGAAGAATTGCTGGGGCCCAACCCTTATAATGTGTACATAGATTGGCGAAAAGGTCACATGGCAGTGCAAGTAGAGAAGATTTCAGTAGCTTCCCACAAGCATGATTCCAATGGAGGTTTTGCTACAGTACTGTGTGGATCGTTAGGATGAAACATGGCTAAATTGACAGTATTGATCACAAACTTGCATTTAAAAGTGTTTCATCTCTAACGATTCAATGACTAACTGTACAAAAACTTCCAATGGAAGCAAGCATTGTGGGAAGCTACCGATATCTTGTTAGTGCAAAGTAGTCACCGCAGGATAATACTCGTGATTTCTAAGCACAATCGATGGCTAGTTACAAGACGGCCTTCAGGACCCCCCGGTTTTTTTTACTTGTTCTGTTCTGATGCGTTCTGTTCCTTCTCTTCTTCTTTTTTCTGGAACACTTCAATGCCTATAGCTCGCGTAATGACTGAAGTATTCTGACTAGACTTACATCAAATGACCGCTGACCCGTCCCATTTATGACAATGACAGGGACCCCTGTCTGACTTTGACCTGGCCACAGGCGTCAAAATATGTAATTGAATGTTACAAATTACTTCTTCTACAGCATTACGCCGATATCAACTAAAATGGTTCAGAGGAAACCAACTGAACAATTGCTTCAGATGGGTTGTTCAGGGATACGGAATCAAAAGGTCATTCAGGGGTCATTTCCGAGTTTGAAGCCAAAAATTGTGAAAAATATCAAAAAATTCGGGGTGTCTACAAATGACGTAAGCAGATGACGTCAATAGAAGCAACAGTATTGTTACCAGGCAGGTCTTCGGGTTGTCCACAGTTTTAGGATCGAAGGTCATTAAGGGGTCACGTCCGGTCAAAAACCAAAAATATCCAAAAATTCAAAAAAGTTAATCTCAAAACCCAAACATAGTACAGTGACTTAAATTTCAGATTTGCATTCATGTACCTGGGGTATGCAAAGTATTTTATTTGGAGGTCCAAAGGTCATTTAAAGGTACATTCCGGTTTAAGGTCACTAATTTCAAGAATTTTATAGCCAGAAAAAAACTAGCATAGTAGAATTTTTTTATTGCATTGGAAACAATGCATTTTGTTTTGTACACGAGGGTTTTTTTTATACCGGGATCAAAGGTCATAAGGGGGTCAAAAGGTCAATTTTGCCAAAAAAATGCTAAAAATAAGACCAATTGGATTTTATCTCAGCCTATAGAGGACAGATACAGCCCGTTATTACTCAGTGATGTAGCATTTATAGTAGAAGAGGTCTAGTTAGTCTCGACCCCAAAGGTCAACGTTCAAGGTCAAAGGTCAAAATTTACCAAACAAGCTTCGATTGAACTGAAATGACAAGATAATCCTCGGGAGATCTAAAACAGAAAAAATACAGTTGACCCTATTCGTGACCAGGGGTCAAGTTATAGAGGTGCAAAGTCAACAGGCGTCAAATATGTAATTTTTGTTTAAAATTCTCTTTTCGACAGCATGACGCCGAGATCAACAAACTGATTTCAGAGGAACCAATGACCTGCTTCATATAGGGTGTTCAGGGATTAAGGAGTCAAAGGTCATTAAGGGGGTCAATACCGGTTGGAAAAGCTAAAAATTTTGAAAAATATTCAAAAATCGATGTCCTTCCAAATTACGTAGCAGAGTGACGTCATTAAAGAACATGTATTGTTACTAGCCAGGGTCTTTCGGGTTGTCCAAAGTTTCAGGATCAAAGGTCATTAAGGGGGCACTTCCGGTCAAAACCCACAAAATATTCCAAAATTTTCATGTTTGTTTTATCTCAAACCCAAAATAGTACAGTGACAGATCTTCAGATTTGCGTTCATGTTTACGGGTGTATGCAAGGTATGTTTATTTCGGAGGTCAAGCGTCATTTAGGTCCATTTCCGTTTAAGGTAAATAAATTCAGAGAATTTTTACTCAGAAACTAAGCATAGTGATTTTTTTTATTTGTCTTGGAACAATGCACTTTTGTGTACCTCAGTTTTTTTATAACGGGATCAAAGCGTATTGAACGGGGGTCAAAAGGTCAATTTTGCCAAAAAAATGTTAAAAATAGACCAAATTGGATTTAACTCAACCTATAGAGGACAGATAAAGCCCGTATTACTACAGTGATGTAACATTAATGTAGAAGAGGTCTATGATAGTCTCGACCCCACAACGGTCAAAGTTCAAGGTCAAAGGTCAAAGTTTTAAAATTAAAACATTAATACCATGAATACTGTAACTGAAATTGAAGGAATAATCCTCGGATATGTTAACTACAGAAAAATTACAGTTGACCCATTCGTGACCCAGGGGTCCCGTTATAGAGGTCCAAAGGTCAAATCCCTGACATTATTGGATTTAGTTGAACTCAAGGATAGCGTTCCATACGTTGTTAACACGTAACAAAATACATTAATGAATTGTGACATATTGGTAAGTTACAGGGGTCAAAGGGGTCACTTTAAGGGGATTAAGCACATTAAGGGGTCACCATTCCAAATTAGGCCGCCTTGGTGTCAAGTCTCAGGCATGACTAGTAAGATCTGTTTCCCTATGATCACCTTCCGACCGGCTTTAAAACGACCAGAGGACAAAACGATTGGGCCGATTCAAACAAATCAGTCCCAGAACAAGGTTCGAGCTTTGATGGGTTGTACACAGTTTCCGGTCCAAAGGTCACGTAGAGGTCAATATGGCCACTTAGGTCAAAATCCTAAGAACTGCTTCTTCTCCTACAAAGGAGGCGCCCCTGATGACGGTCACTCATGCCCATGATCGTCATGACCAGTGTCATGGGATATACACAGATTTGGAGATCAGTGGTCAGGAGGGGTCATTTGGGTCATATCGTGATTTTATATGTCCTAGCGGATTTCCGCACAGCTTCTTCAAATGCACTTTGGCACGCAAAAATTAAAATTTTCATGTGCAAAAGGACATCAGACTTGATTGAGTAACAGAACCAGCCCGTTCCATCAACGCGAAATGGCCTCAAAATCCATTCTGCTATTGACAAGTTTCAAGATTGAACCCCTATAGTATAAGGACAGAAATCCTGTTACTTACGTCGTCTGCTAGACCGCGGATTGAATAGGTGGCGCGGTCTATCTTACGATTTGGTTGCAAAAGTACAATTTTGCCCCTTTTTGCTATATTACATCGAGCAGAAATTCCCAGCTTTAATTTGACACAATTTTAATTCCTTAGTCCAAAGTAGTCAACAAGATATCGCCTAAAACATGTTGCGCTATTTTAAACAAGGAGTACTCTGTATCCCAAGATCTTTGCCTCAACTATTTAGATCTGTCCTCTGACATGCTGGATTGAGTTGAAACTCAATAATATTGATCCTTGTAAGTTGTTAACACGTAAAATACAATTTAATGACATTTGCGAAACATTTGAAGTTACGGGATCAAATGGCAAGTCACCTCAAGGGGTCATAAGGGGATCACCATCCATTCCCAATTACGGCGTCTTGTAAATTAGATCTGCTCCAGGTCTAGTTCTTCTTTGTTTGTACTCGCTAAAATGCTACTAGTGCCAGGCGCTTGGTCAGATTGTAACGAGAATTGGCCACAAGAAACCCCTGACCCAAGGTTCATAGAGGGTGTTCACCATTTACCATAGGGGTCACGTAGGGTCAATGGCAGTCATTGTCGTGCTAACCCTTTCCCTACTGCTCCCACAGTTCGCATGTGCTATCGATGCATTCGGTCACAGTGATTGCCAGGGATTGCCTGGCCCATATGCCTTGTCACGATTTTGAATCCAAATTCATTTAGGGGCCAAAAAAGGGGCAGTCTTCTAATCCCTCTTAATATTCAAAATGCTACTAGCGTTACATAGTTAACGTGATCTTGACAAGACTTCTTCAGAATAACCCCTGACTCAAGGCCAACAGGGTGTTGAAGATTGGGGTCAAAGGTCACACAGGGGAGATTAGAGGGCAGTCGCTCTTACCCTCCTTTGGTGTTGCTGCCACAAATCAAGTGCTATAATCAATAGACTTGGTCAGAAGAAAAACCGCTGAACCAAGGCCCATATGAGTTGTTTACAGATTGGGGTCAAACCCCGGGCACGTAGGAGGTTCATTACAGGTCAGTCGCTCTTTACCCTCCTTTTCGGGTTTCTGCCACAAATCAATTGTTATAAATCACTGAACTGTTGATCAGAAGAACCACTGCCTAAGGCCATAATGGGTGGTCACAGATTTGGGTCAAAGGTTCACCTGGGCCGATTAAAGGGGCATTTTTTGAAAATATTGAAAGAACTCAACACCGGATAGCAATTGCTATAATCACAAGACATGGTCAGAAAATTGGGACCCAACCTTATAATGATGTACATAGATATGGGCGTCAAAGGTCATGTGGACAGTGCAAGTAGTTAACGCATGATATACTCGTGCATTCTAAAGCACAATCGATGCCTAGTCTCCTTCTCCTTTCTTCCGACCATCGCTTTTCCCTTTTTTGCCAACGCTGGGCCGATATTGACAAATGGGTCAGAAGAACCACGACCCAAGCTACATCAGGGGTGGACATGTTGACCTTTGACCTCTCGTAGGGGTCAATAGAGGTCAAAAACTAAAAATCTTGAAGCCTACTTCGTACAGATAAGGGACAGAAGGTTGCACTACTGCTGAAAATTCTACATGAGCATCGTCTTTGTCAGTGTATACAGCTTGTACACAGAAGTAAGATCGGAACTCATATAAACATTAAAATGGCCGGCATATCTAATGTAATATGCAAAAATGTATATCTCCAAAATCGATAACACTTGGATCGTGATGTCTGTGCAAAAGTTGCGGATAATTAGAGACGAATCATGTGACAGAATATTGGCACAGGGGTCACGTGTAAGATATGCAAAGAGCTAATTAATATGAAAAACGCTATAATCATCAACAAAAGTAGATATTTATGTTCAATGTGTTCACAAGAAACCACTGGGAAAAGCTCTATTTCTATGTGCACAATATGGGGTAAAGGTCAAAATGGGGTCATCTAGGGGTCAAATATAAAAGAAGCTGATTGACCTACATAGCTCTGCCATCTTGTAGCATCAATGAAAAAGTGAAAAAGTGTCCACAGTTACCCCGCTCTAAGAGCCATCGTGACGGTCAAAGGTCAACATGAAATGGATCAAACGATTATATATTGCCATCGTGTGGCCTCGATGCAAAAGAAAGGGTCAAAGGTCAACAATAACTCGACATGTGCACTATGACTTAATCATAAGTAACGGGCATAGTCCCCTGGAGTTGTCTAGTTGTAAATCGTGATAACTTAAAAATAACCTTTGATGCTTTACTCGTTCTGCCCACCAATTGCATTGCACTTCTGTCGGCAAAAACTTCTGTGGGACTCTGCCATGTTTGGTGCAAAATCTAATCTTTTGGCTAATTTCCAAAGCATCTTCCAAAGTTTCCGGACCCTGTTCAAGACATTTTGTTCTCAGATTTGTAGAAAATGACCCTGAATTAAATCGCGTTTGCTCTCATTTTTACATGAAAGTTCACCATAATCATATCCCAGCAAATGCAGCATTCACTATTTTTGATAGTGCAAGTAAGTTAAAATCTCCAATGATTCACCCACGTCTAGGTCTTATATATGAAAACGTCCCTTAAATTTCTGTTTTGGTTGCTTTGCCAAACATTTTCAATAATATTGCTTCATACAAAATATCTTTGGTTTCTTCAGGTAATTGATCCCAAAAATCAAAGCTTGATCAGTCAAACAACTTCCTAAAAGCTTGATTGAGGCTAGGGGCACCAGTTTATGTAGTGAATACCCAATTCCAATTTTCTGCACACTGTTTAACCTAGTCTTACCAAGCCTTTTTTGTAACACGGTTTACCAAGAGGGGGTGGGTTACCACCCCCCCTCGAAATTCGTTATTAAAGCACCCAATGGCGTAGATTTGATCCAACGATAGCTTGGTCCTCCTCTTTCCATTGATACCAAAATAAGTACTAACATACATAGTATGGTCACATGACGCATAAAGTCCGCGGTCGGCCAAATGGCATTTTCCACAAAAATAGGCGAAATCCAATCTTGCGCTAAAAAAGTAGGAATATCGAATGTTCATGCGGTTTTCAGCTCTAAATGATGCAATTGACTAGTTTTACATAAAATATGAGAGTTTTAGGCAATAATAGGATTATAATTTCAAAATTACTACCAAAATATTCTTGGATGGCAACCACACCCCCCTACCCTTCGACTTTGATGGCATACCTAACCCGGTGAAGGTGCTACCTCACATTTTTTTCGCTAAAAATGACCGGAAAGGATGAGAAACGATTACCGAAGCTTTTACGCAAAATTTTGGCATTTTTAGCGCACCGGCGCCAAAGTTCAGTAGGGGGGGGGGGGGGGTGGTAAACCACCCCCCTCTGGTAAGACGAGGGTTAAAAATCGATGCAGAGTCTCCTTCTCCTTCTTCTTCCGACCATCGCTTTTTTCGCCTTCTTCTGCCAACGGCTGGGCCGATTTGACACAAAAAGGGGTCAGAAGAACCACTGCCCCAAGTTACATCAGGGGTTTACATAGTTTGACCTGTTGGACCTATCGTAGGGGTAATAGAGTCAAAAAATAAAAATCTTTTGGAAGCCTACTTCTACAGATAAGGAGCATTAAGGTGCCACTACTGCTGCAAAATGGCGTGGCGAATGTCTTTGGTCAGTGTATTTACAGCTTGTAACACAGAATTATATGAACTCATAACATTCAAAAATGGCCGGCATTATCTAATTAATATGCAAAAAATGTATATCTCAAAATCGATAACACTTGGAGCGGTGATGTCTGTGCAAAAGTTGGGATAATGTCGAGACGAAGCATGTGACAGAATATTGGCCCAGGGTCAACGTTGTAAGATATGCAAAGAGAATAATTAATATGCAAAAACGCTATAACCATCAAACAAAGTAGAATTTATGTCAAAATGTGTGTCACAAGAAAAAGAACCACTGGGAAAAGCTGTATTTTAGGTGCAAAATATGGGGTCAAAGGTCAAAATGGGGTTCATTATAGCGGTCAAATATAAAAGAAGCTAATTGACCTAATAGCTATGCCATCTTGTAGGCATCATGAAAAGTGAAAAAAAGTGTGTCCAACAGTAACCCCGCTCTAGAGCCATCGTTAAGGTCAAAGGTCAACATGAATTGGATCTAACTATTTATATGCATCGTGTAGGGCCTCGATGCCCCAAAAGGAAAGGGTTGGCAAAGTCAACAACTAAAACCGACATGTGCACATGACTTCATCATACGTCGGCATAGTTCCTGGAGTTGTTCGTTGTTAATTGTGCTAACTCTAAACGAAACCTTTGATGCTGGTACTCGTTCTGCACAATTGCCCTTGACACTTCTGTCGGCAAACCAAATTCTGGTGGGGACTATGCCATGTTTTGTGCAAATTCTAATCTTTTGGCTATTTTCAAAGCATCTTCCAAAGTTTAAGGGGACACTGTTCAAGACATTCTGTTCTCAGCCTTTGTAGAAAGGACCCTGAATTAAAGCTGCGTTGATCTCATTTTCTGAAAAGTTCACCATAATCATATTTCCAGCAAATGCAGCATTCATTATTTTTGATAGTGCAGCAAGTAAAATCTCCAATGATTCACCCAAACTGTCTAGGTCTTTTATATTGAAATGAAAAGTCCCTAACTTTTCTGTTTGGGTTTCTTTGCCAAACATTTACCAATAATTTTGCTTCATCAAAATCATCTTTGGTTTCTTTAGGTAATTGATCCCAAATCAAAAGCTTGATCAGTCAAACAACTTCCTAAAGGCTGATTTAGGCTAGGGGCACCATGTTTATGTAGTGACTACCAATTCCAATTTCTGCACCCTGTTAAACCCTCGTCTTTACCAAGCCTTTTTTTGTAAACACGGTTTACCAAGAGGGGGGTTACCACCCCCCCCTCGAGGAATTCGTGATAAACGCACCCGATGCTTTGATTTTGATACCAACGGATAGCTATGGTCCTCCTCTTTCCATTGATACCAAAATAAGTACTAACATACTAGTATGGCGTCACAATGACGTCATAAAGTCCGCGAGTCGGCCAAAATTGCATTTTCCACAGAAAATAGGCGAACATCCGATTTTGCGCTAATTATAAAAAAAAGGTTAGGAATATCGAATTTAATGCGGTTTTCAGCTCTAAATGATGGCAATTGACTAGTGTTACATAAAGATAGAGTTTTCGAGCAATAATATGCATTATAATTTCAAAATGTTATAAAAAATAATATTCTGGGATTGCAAACCACCCCCCCTACCCTTTCGACTTGAGCATACCCTAACCCCGGTGAAGGTGCTACCTCACATTTTTTCGCGAAAATGGACCGGAAAAGGATGAGAAAACGATTATCTGGAAGCTTTTTACGCAAAAATTTGGCCATTAGCGCACCGGAGCAAAGTTAAGTTCAGTAGGGGGGGGGGGGGTGGTACCACCCCCTCGTGGTTACACGAGGGTAAAATCTTCGCCTATTTTCCCTGAAAAGGGTTTGGGCAGATATGAAGGATCACAGTTAACTGATCTGACCTTTCATAATTTGAATCGACTTCAATTACATGATCAGACTCATGTCATATCCGCCCGGCCAATGATTGAGAAGATTTTGTTTGTGAAAATTAAATTTGACCAAATTCTAATACAAGGAATATAAGTTACAGTACACTATTTGACATTCAATAACTATTGCTCATAAACCTTACGAATACACCAAATGTAATCAATTGCACGCAATTGTACTTAAATATTTCTAATATCTTAATGTTAATGAATAGTAATATTTTGAGTCACAAGATTTTCCTCCTAAACAATTACTTCCAACTTTCTTCTATATACGAGTTTTAATCTCTCAATCTCAGAGCGAATTTCCTATGGTACAAACATAGAGATGAAATACACCAAACATGTACATTCGTTACTGAGGGAAAGAAAACACTTTAACTTTCAATCTCAAAACCAATTTGAGTTAACCGTGCATCATGACATGAAATGTAGAAATGCACTTTACAATTAGTAAACAATCGTCATAAAAAATCTTGATCACGAGTTAAAGTTCGTTGCGTGCAAAGTCAAGTTCGTTGATAGATTTCTCGTTCGTGGCGAAATACTTTTGGGGTGTGAAATGAATTGTGGTGAATAAAGCCCGGAAGCAGTAAAAAATTCACCAAGACCATGAAAGCTTTTATTTAAATGCAAATTGCAACTAACTTCAACAAGTCACCTTACTTGAAACTGGATTCGAGACTTGAAATAGGGCTACTTCTCACTGCCACATGTACATTCGGCGATTGCAACTTGAAAGTTCTTCGAAGTTCAGGCGTTCAGGGCCGTCATCTTTACAGACAACAATTTTTATCGCTAAAAGTAGACATCGATAGGTCGCAGTCACGACCACGACTCCTTCCGGTTTGATAGCTAGTTGGCAACCATGGCACGAATAAATGGGCACGGACCTCTATAAATGGATAGCGGGCTCGCACGTAATTGAATAGTTGGCGATTGAAACAACCGGAACTTCCCCAGCGGCCATTTTGTAGAGGAGGCAGAACAATGATCAATGCGAGTCATATTGCACTAAGTTAAATTTTTCCTGTAAAAAATATCACAAAATAATATAACACAATTTTTCAATAACAATTTCTTTTTGGCAGACATTGTTTCAACCTTTCATCAATAATATTTGTAACTGCACAAATTGCACTCCCATATGCTACACAGTAAAGTAATCCCGGCATTTAGGATGTCTGTATCGCGCCAATTAGCTTAATTATGACTGTGGCATAATTTGTGGATGCTACTACCACACAATGTTGACAAAATATTAAGATTTTATTTCAAATACAGAAAATATCACACGTTGCATTGACCTCGCATTGAATCAGTACGGGGACCTCTCATGTTCTGCCCTCTACAAAATGGCCGCTGGGGAAGATCCGGTTGTTTCAATCGCAGACTATTCAATTACGTGCGGGGGGGGAAGCCCGCTATCAGTATAGAAGGTCAGTTGTGTTACTTGTTGTCATCTGTACTCAGGCTAGTGGCAACCCTGGCACGGGACAAAATGGTCATGAGGTGTTACTTGAGTCCTCTTCCCACCACTTCACAGCACAGCAAGGAACGGATGGTCGCCACGACGAAAGATGTAAAGATACGGTCAGTAGATTAAAGTTCTACACCAAACAGGATAGTTGAAGTTCAACTCACAGGGTTTCGGAAATCCACGGGAGCACGGGAGCGCCATTCTCCCAGAAAAAATCACGGCGGCAGAAAAAATGACGCAAGTAAAAAAAAAAAAATAATAAAAAAAATAAAAAAAAAAAAAATGAAGAAAAAAATTGAAAAATTTTGGAAAAAAATTAATTATTTATGATTTCTACAAAATCACAACAAAAATAATAAGTCGGTAAATGTTACAAGGTTACTTTAGTGTAACAATATCCAAATACCAGTTAGTTTATTATTGTTGTGGTGGCCTCCTCTGCTCCCGTGTGGAGCAATTTCTAGCGGAACAGTTTTGATGTTCATGATCATAATAAAAACACGGTGGAATTATCAATTTTAGCGTAAAAAGGTAAGTCAAGTAAATATTTTTCAATATAACCCTTTAAATAATTTAATTATAATTACAATTTGTATTTTATTTGCTAACATGTTATTAAACTAAAAAATGGTTTGCCATTTTTGGTTCGAGCTATTAATAGACTTGCAAAAACCAACGTGCTGTTTTTAAACCTGAATCAAACTAGTCTCTTTCGTTTCGTTCGTTCGTGCAAGTACCAAAATCACAGTGGAAGATCCGTCCTTAAACAGCTGACAGTTTCATCATCCAGGTTGATCAGGCCTGGAATTCATCTTGGGGACTTGTTGACTTCACAGTATCTTATGATGTGGCTTAAGGGTTTGTGACTCTCCACAATCGCAGTTTGGTGTAGGTTCTACTCCGATCTTGTGAAGGAAGTTCTTTGTACGACCAACGCCAGTTTCTGAGTCTGTGAGGTTGACCCATGCTTTCCTATCACGGTCACAGCCTTGGGCTTGCTAGATGGGGCTGTCCACAAACTGCTTCAAAGGTTCAAAGTAGAGGATGGCCATTCTTCTTCATACCATCTGTCATTGATACCAGGATGTCGATAGGGATACTGTGACTGCCAGTGTCCATGGATTGGGTTGTTAGCAACCGTGATTCCGTGGGAATTCTCTGATAATCAAAGGGTGTTGGTGGGGGATTAGGCTTCCAGGTTCATCACATTTCGTGGCGAGCTTGATCGTCTCTGAAGGTTCCTACAAGGTTTGCAGGAGCTATGCCAGACAGAATTGGAATGCTATTCATCCAGGCCGTCGCCAAAAGGCAACCACTAACAAGTCTATTGATCATTCTCAGAACGGACATCAAATCTTGTGTGAATGTTACGCCTGTGAATCCATACTGGTGCAGCCGTATTAGCGTGGAGTATGCCAAGGCAACGTTGATGTATGTAAAGGTGTGTAAAGGATGCACCCCATCCAGTTCTGCAAGCCTTCTGAGGAGGTTGACAAAAAAAACGAGACTGCGTCTTCGCAGCGACTGCCTTGGTGTGTTGATTGGAAGTAGGCCTGCGGTCCATTGTGACGTCAAGGTACTTCGGTGCCAGTCTCTGTTCCGCACTGACAGTTAGACTCCTATCTAAAGTTTCATAGACGAGACTCCGAAAAGTCTACACACACAGGCAAACACAGCTGATACCAGCATCTGCAGACAATGAGCAGTAAGGTATGTGTTTTATTACTAATATTTTGCCAACAATACGATATAATTAGCTTCCATGTTTTATATTTGTGTAAAACAAAATGTCGATTTTCGATCAGCAGCCACAGGACCCCGATTTATGAGGGCGATCTAAGGTAACTGAGATCTGCAACATGTACATGCAGTGTGACTGTGTAGTCTCTGTGTGTGAAAACCAGCCAGACATTCGTGACGATATTTAAAAAAAAAAAATAAATCCAATTTTTGAAAAAGTTCAAACGTAATACATGGACAAGTGTGGTTTAACTTGTGTAAAAACCACTGTAGCTAGTGCTTAAATAGGAGCAAGGTGCTATAAGGTGCTAGATGTAGAATCGTGCTTCAAATACATGTATCTATATATCCCAGGACACAACTCATTCTCATAGGAACTTGGTTCCCAGTCTGTATGATATTTTGAAGGTTGAAAAGGTGTAAGGTTTTTGTGTCAGTTTGTGTATGTATACTAGCTAAGTCATTTGATTTGATGATTTTTAAATTTCAGCTTTCAGTCATCAGTATCAGTTTAAAAATGTACAAAAGTTGTATTTTGTAACTTAAAAACTTAGAAAAGTTGTAGTGGTTGTTATTTTCTAATAAAGGGTGTTATGTTGCCAGAATTTGGACCTAAACAAGCTATCCTTGATGTGTTTCTTCCAGTTATGAATTTGTACTCAGCTAAAACTAACAGAACATTGCTAAACTGTTTTGTAACCCTTTCAACATGCTACAAAATTGAAAGGAAATGGGGGTGTGAGGATGCTGATTTTGCCCTCAAATATAGCTCAAACCCAAGAGCTTACGGGGGCTCCGCCCCCCTGGCCCCCGCCTGTTACGCCACATGAGACCCGCACAAGATTGATATGCTTCACGATTAAGGGACATAACCCCTCTCAGAAAGCACTCGAACATGTTAAACTTCAGAGATTCCGGGGTCTTGCCAAGAACCACCACAAGGGGCTTTTCCCCATTACAATGTTATTGCCCGCATGCCCTGAGAACGACGGAGCTTGCCCTGTGCTGCTCAGGTGTGGAGTATGCTTGCCATGTATCCGTCGTTTGGATGGCAAGTATCTGAGTACGTATGGATGTGCACTGTGTTGGACAAGGAGAGGCGGTTGCGACCGCCTTAGGTCCGGGGTAGTTTCTTAGGCAAGTAGTCTCTAAGGAGTTTGGGGACGTTGGCTTGTGGAAAGAAGGACTTGCTGTAAACCAAGTGGCATTCTATTTGGTATGAGACTGGTGAGTGTATTCGCCTGAGGCTGGCCTTTTCGTGGGATGAGTGGGCGGTGTCTAGCTGAGTGAGATCAAGTATCGTGCCCGATTCAAGGTTTCCTTGCAGAAGTGAGTCTACCTGGAAGCAGATTCAGACACTGGAGCATCTTGATCTGCCAACTGTTGTAGCAATAATGCACAGACAGGACCTTGCAGAATTCAATTGACGCAGCCAGACATTGTACCCACTCTCTGGCTAGATCACATTTGAGAAACACTGTGTTTGAATAAGATAGGAAGAAATTTCCAATTTTATATCATTGTATTGTTCAATTGGCGAGCTTTTAAGCAATGCTGTTCTTGGTAACGACTTAAATGAAGCTCCTTTGATTCAGAGAATTGAATCTCTACTTTCCTCTCCACTTTTTTCTGTGAGTTTGTCTTCTTCTGTAATCAGATTATTCTTAGTCTACTATTACGTCTGAGCAAACGCTTGGTGCCCCCCCGCTTGTGATATCAACTCTCCTGATGGCCAATGGTATCTAGTGCACCATCATTAACTTCAACCATGATCATCTGGGGGAGGAATTTCTGGCTCTGCCACTTATATCTGACCGGGATACCAAAATCAGGGCTTTTATATTGGGGCTCTCTGGATTTGCATCCTCAACAAATATATCAACGAGGCTCTGGAACATCAATCGATCATCCAAGGATTAGGAAGTCATCGCTATACTTGTCACGTTTTGTCTTAGCCTAGTATACCTGAGGCCATTTTAGTAACAAACTCCCGACCCCCCGTGATTTCGTTACTGAAAACCGATCCTGTAAAATTTGGTACCACAGGGTTTGCTTTAGAGGTTCTTCTTTCCCATTGTATCAAAATAAGTGCCAACATCCCATTATGACGTCACTATGAGGTCATATGTTGAGAAAAGTATGAAAAACATTACGAATATAGGGTGGAAAATGGATATATGAATATATTAGCAATTTTAGCGACTCACACCAACATTATTATGCACTTAAAAATGCTCTCATTTTATAAAACTAGTCATTTTCCATTCAAAGTAGAGCCAAACAAAAAAACCGCATGAAAATGGGATAATTCCTAACTTTTTGGCAAAAAAATGAATTTCCCCCCCTGTATGTCTATGGAACATTGACAAATTTGCTAACATGCGAACTTTATGACCGTCATTGTGACGTCATTTTAGGCAGTGGTACTTATTTTGTATCGATGGAAAGAGGAGGAGCATTAGCTATAA
>JAMKCH010050927.1:0-24007 GCA_023653785.1 Ophioderma brevispina
AAAACATGCTTTTCAAGTTTGGTAAATGCTGGCAGTAATGTCAGCATCCTTGTTCCAGAAATTGCCGCAAACTTCCACCTCCCCCTGGAACTCTTCCAAAACTGCTTCTACAAAATTTATAAACTTCCTGCTGGAAAAATCCTTTTCACATTTGGTGACCAGGTCACCCGGCCTGCTTCAAATAGCATCCAGGACTTGATTGTAACTACCTGTCCTCAACTTCTTAGCAATATTACAGAACCCCAGCCTAAGGTTCCTCACAAAGTGTATGATTTTAGGAAAGCTGATTTGGTAGATCTAAAAAAACACATACATGATTTTACCAAGAAATTTATTACAAACAATCACTTAGACAACACAGCTGACTCATTAGGGAGGAACTACAATATGCTTTAAATACATTTGTGGTGTCTAAACTAATATCGGGTAAAAAGACATTTTCCATGGATCACAACTGCAATCAAACTCAAAACGAGAAAGCGAGATCGCCTTTACAAAATTGCTCGCCAAACAAATTTGTCAAGCAAATGGAGAAACTACCGACAATACAAAAAATGCTCTTCCTAAAATTAATACGTCAGTCACACGCCAATTATGTCAACGAAGTCATTGGTGGCAGTTTGAGAGACGTAAAACATTCTGGTCTTAAATGAAACTAATAAGAACTGAGAACTTCGGCATACCTGTCTTACGTGCTTCATCTAAGCTCTGTACATCTAATGAAGAAAAGACCCAGGTGCTAAACTTCTAGTTCCAGTCAGTTTTTACAAGCTTTTACAGCTAAACCAGACTCATCTTCACCCATAGACAAGGGTTATTCCAAGTTTCCAAGCATAAAATCATCCGATAATCAGCGAGGAGGGTACTTCTTAAACAACTTCAACAACTTAATCCATCAAAAGCCAGCGGACCAAATGAATTATCACAAAGACTTCTTAAATCTGATGCTGAAGAAATTGTCCCAGCACTGGGAGTATTAGTATTGTTGCCTACATGGCATTATAATTTAGCTGCTGATGATATAAATATGTAGATTACACCACTGAAGACTGACCAGAAACGTCAACCCAAAATGTTTATTTAGTTTAAATTAACATTTAAAACATCCGATTGCGTTGTGATTTCGGTTTAATCATAAAGAATGAAGATGCTTAATCTCGTATTACAAACTTCCCCTTTGGAGCTTAAAGTCCCGTCCTTTTCAAGCTTGAGAGTATTATACTGTTAGTCAACCACACTAAACCAAAGCCTGCACTCTTTTTGACTCCTTAGAAATTTGCCGCAAGCCCTAGAAAGGAGGATGACGTATTACTCATTTATTTGATTTCAATTCTTACTTTTTTTCTTTACTTCGTGTTCTATTCTACAGGCTGATTAAAAAAAAGACTTTTACTCATTTGTGTCGTAGTTTACTAAAATCTAAAAGGAGGTCTCTGTGGAGTAAGAATCTTGAGCAATGTTCGAAGGTCACAATTATTTTTTTAATTTGCACATGCAAACCCAAATTATATTCATTTGAATAACCGCCCCTGTTTTCTGACTGTACACAGCTGGGTGACTTCAACTTGAATCAAGTATATTCACGCCAAATCAATAAAACGCGTTAACAAGACAGTCCTTGGTTTGCAACTTTTTATTGTAAAAAATACAGCGTTCATCCAACCGTGTCTTTTGAAAAAAGGTCAAATAGATTCCACCAATGGTCACATGAGGTCACCAACATGTGGGACACTACCCAAAGGGCATTTAATTTAAGTGTCAATGAAATTGATAAAACAAAATATGTGATTCCACCAATTAAATTCCTGACGCATTTGGGTCCTTGAACGCTATGATCTCTAGCTGGACCTTTGACCTCTTCTAAATAGGGGTAATGTATGGCACTACCCAGGATCTCACATGCAAGTGCTATGAAAATGTGGTGCATGTATTGGAACAATGGGTAATTATATTTAGAGTTAGCCATTTTACCACAGACCACACGACAACACACCGACACACAGACACACATACTACCAAGCAATCCTTATAATCCTGATTATCTCAGATAAGTTGTGTTAAGCAATACATATTAATGTACTTAGGTTAATTCTGTTAACGTTGTATTATAAACTTTATATTCTTTAAAAGTACCTTTTTGAGGCTGTTAGACTTTGAAATACTCATCTATCCCATAATGAGAGTATATAATCGGTGTTTATTTTTCTTTTTTGAAAAGTACAGTAATAAATTGCGTTTCCTATCATAGATTTTATGTCTTCATTTTGGTTTCTTCTTTTCCATTTGAGTCTTTGTAACAATTGTTATTACAAAACCAGGTTATATATAACGATGGTGTAATTAATTCTTATTATGCTATATCCATTGCCCGCACTGTTTTCAAAATGGCATGGCAACACTGGATGCAATGTTAGCAACTTAAGGGATTATGTTTACTCGTAAAAAACAATGGCCGCATAAGATGACGTGACCACGTCATAATGCCCGCATGTATGTAAATAGGAATAAACACTGAATGTAAATAAGTTTATAATTATAGGAATACTGTAAGAACGAAAATCTTATAGAAATTAGAGTGTAATGAAAAGAGTGGCATCTTATGATAATATATGACGTCATTTTTAAAAGCAATTTGATCAACAATAGTTCATGATTTAGTTTGAGGCTTCTGTTCTGACTCAGTTTCTCGTTGTTCTGGTGAGGGAATTCAGAGGAATAACTCGCATGCCTGATCGCCTTTCTTGGACAGTCGATAGCAACTGCGGTAACATCATATTTTTACTAATAAAGCGCAAAACAACAATAGCTTTTAAAACAAACCACCACACTGGTGTAAAGAAACTGAGTGTACCCCCATGAGAGAGTGGTGCTGCCACCACTAGCAACAATGTAACGGATAAACGCGGTGTGCAGCCGGGGTTGTAGCCGAGGCCATTTGGGTACTGCGATACCACGATGCATACGGCTATTGCAAGCCCATAAAGCCATAACGATTGCTGCAGAACGCGTGCCAGAGAAGTAGCAACGCGTTGGCGGCGAACATTTCGGCAACGCGTTGGCGACATTTCAGACACGCGTTGCGGTGTCGGCCATCAGAATCATGGAATTTCTGTGACGTATATTTTCAAAAATAGACCCACAACGCGTTGCTAGAATACTTGGCAACCGTTTTAACCTTCACAACGCGTGCGAGCTTCACAACGTGTTGCAAGCTTCGCAACGCGTTGCTAAGGTAACAAGCATAAGGGCATAAACGTATTGCCCCGCAACGCGTTGTGAGAAAGTCACAACGCGTTGCGACATTTGTCGCACGCAGTTTGCGACATTTTTCATCAGCAACGCCGTTTCACATTTCAGCAACGCGTTTGCCGGTTCGGCCAATCCAAAATCATGAATTTCTGTGACGTATTCAAAAATAGACCCACAACGCGTTGCTATATACTTTGCAACGCGTTGTAAATCCTTCACAACGCTTTGCGAGCTATCAAAACGTGTTGCAAGCTTCGCAAGGCGTTGCTAAGGTTAACAAGACATAAGGGACATAACGTAGTGCCGCAAAGCGTTGTGAATAAAGTAGCAAAGCTTTTGCGACATTTCGGCAACGCGTTGCGACATTAAGCAACGCGTTGCGACATTTCAGCAAACGCGTTGCTCGGTGGTCGGGCCAATCAAAATCAGGAATTCGTGGACGTATTTCAAACATATAAATCTCACAACGCGTTGCGACATTCACAAAAAGCGTTGCAAACCTTCACAGCGCGTTGCGACCAATACGTTATGACCATTATTGCCTTCACAACGCGTTGTGAAGTTGCAACGCGTTGTGATGGCTGGCCAACGCGTTGTGAAAGCCATTTAGGGTCATAACGTATGGCCGCAAAGCTGTTGTTGGATATATATTTGGAAAATGCGTCACAAGAAAATTAATTGATGTGATTGGCCGAGCCCCGCACAGCGTTGCCGCGAAAGTCGCAACGCGTTGCTACTTCTAACAACGAGTTGCGGCCAGGCCATACGTTATGACCCTTATGGCTTGGGATCCTTCGCAACGCGTTGTAAAAGCTCACAACGCGTTGTTGAATCTCGAAAAGCGTTGTGAAGGCTTGCAACGCGTTGTGAAGGCTTTGAAACGTCGTTTCGTTGTGTGGGAGTTCCACAACGCGTTGCTAGATAATTTGCAACGCGTTGTTGGTCTATTTTTTGAAATTACGTCACAGAAATTCATGATTTTGATTGGCCGACACCGCAACGTGTGCGGAAATGTCGCAAACGCGTTGCCGCCGAATGTCGCAACGCGTTGGTACTTTTCGCAACGCGTTGCGGCAATACGTTATGGCTTTATGGCTTGCCCATATACGGCCACTTATGAGAAGACAATAGACAGGTGGGTGGTAGGAAACTCAGTCAATGGACACGTAGTTATGACACCGGAACTATATAACGCATTCTCTTTCACACATAAATCACACTCGCGTGAGGCGTATACACACTCTCGGAAACCATACGAAAATCATATACCTTTGTAGGGACTTTTTTTTAAAAAAAAATAAACTCATTTGTACTGGATTTCATGATTTTGGGGGGGGGGGGGACATGTTTCGTTTTGTCTCCACTGCCTTTCAGTTTACTTGCATCGCTTCTGGGCATTTTTTGGAAGTCCAGATGTGATGTGAATCAAGGCATATATTAAACAACACTTTTGGCCGACAGGCCATATCATATTTTTCTTGGTGGAGGCTGAAGTTAAGGGTATGATAGGGGTAAGTAAATTATCTAATGGTTTGCAATAACGTTTTGTCTGCATGAGATGTGCTTTTGACAACACCACCTCGCGACGAACAGACTCAGGGCGACACGAACGATTGTTCCCTAGAATAATTGACAAGGTTTTAAACTTCACCCAATTTACACTTGAGAGTCAAAAATGATTTTTTGGAACCTTACACAAATCGTAGCTCACCAATTAAAAGTTTTTTTTGCTGTTTTAGCTATATATCGTAAACACTAATATTTAATAAATAGCTGGTATATAAACATTTCCACTACGCTCACTTGCATTGGTTGCTATTACCGTTGCGTTTGCTTGCTGCAACATAGCACCCAATACCCACAGTAGCATGTACAGCCTCCGAAAAAAAAAAAACTGAGGTGAAGCGTCTGCTCTGCTCTTCTTATTTCTTAATTCAGGCTTTGAAATCTTCAAAAAGTTGAATTTGAGGAGAGACCAATTATATGATGGAGGGTTGGAACAATGGGGAAATGGAGCAAGTAAAGCGAGCGTGATTTCCCATTAAAATAGAATAGCGATGTTTGCTTGTTGCTGAGAAATTTAAGCACAATTTTGCTCGCTGTTGGTGTGGCTTATGACGTTGGTCTTTGGCCTCCTACTGTGTCGTTGAAAATGCCATGAGTGAAAAAAAAAAAAAATTGGCATTATTTTGTGGTAACGTTTCATATAGAAGTCCCAAAACATGTAAAGATGTTTTACAATTTATTCCGTCATGTGCTGTAAATGTGTTGCAGTTAGCGCTTGAACGGAATAAATGGCAATACCTCATTTGCATACTTTGGACTATATGAAACGTCTACGTGCTTTGTCCCCTCATAGCATCCAGAACGCAAAATGGAGATACCAAGATGTTGGTACAAGTATCATTCTCGTTACCTTCACTGGGGTATGGAATACATTCCATATCAAATGCGCTTCATGAGTATCATGCAGTTAAATGAAGATATGTCAATGAAGTTGAAATATCTTGAGGGGGGTTTGGGGTTTCATATTAAAGAAGTTTTGGAAAATATTGTTCTCTCGTTGCCATGTTAATCATTTAGGGCCTCTGATTGGCTGGACACTCAAATCATAACTACAAAAATGCAGCTGGTACCAAACTTGGGTATTATGTAGAATGAAAATACGCAGGGCGCTATGGAACCCGAATGTTCATATATTCCCTCGGCAACCGAGAAGCATCTAATCAGGACATTTTGCACCACAATTTAAATATGAAGCATCTGCTTGCATAGTGCCCTAAATCTAAGTGCACTTAACATCTGTGCCAATTTCATGTTCATACGACCTTTCCTTTTTGTTTCTTTGTTGGTTTTTTTTTTTTTTATTTAAAAAAATCCCGATTTTATCAATATTTTATTTTATTTTTTTCACAAAAAAAAATAAACTTGCAAAGTATTTGTCCTCTAATAAAATTTTGATTCCATTTTGGTACAAAGACATGGTCATGGGGGTTAAAAATTCGAGTTGGTTTGATGAATAATGAATTATTTCAGTTGTAATAAATTAATTTCACCCAAATTTGTGATACCTCTTATCTTACCTATCCTCTTCGTACCTACTGGCACATAAGGCCTCCACACTCTTTTCCACTGTTCTCTGTTCTTTGCATGAACTCGTGCTTCATTCCATGATTGCCATCCAAGATCTTTCCTTTCCTTTTCCACAGTTCTACGCCAAGTTGTTTTTTGGCCTTCCAATTTTCCTTTTGCCATCTGGTTGCCAAGTCAAAACAATCATGCAATGGTGTTTCTTTTCCTTTCGCAATATGTGGCCCAGCCAATAATTCCATCTTCTTCTTTTCACTTCAAGACTGATCTTCTTTACTTGAGCAATATCATTGAGTTCTTCCATTGAATTGAGGTTGGACCAAAATATTTGTAAGATTTTCTTTAAGCATTGATATTGGAATGAGTCCAATTTCTTTTTATCACTTCTATTCATTTTCCAGGTTTCGCATCCATATAGCAAGACTGGACGAACAATGGTTTGATATAACCTAAAAACTTGATTGAGTTTTTCCTGTATACTGTTTTGACACTTCCAGTCATTGCTGAGTTTGGTGTGAATGCAAATCTGGTGCCTTATTTTATCGACTTTTCACGCCCTTCCCTACCACCTCTTTACTCCAGTTTGCCCCAGATTCTCTACTCCTCAGGCCTCTTCCTTCTAGCATTGACAGCTTCAACTTCTTATTATTCAGTCTCATGATCTTTGTCTTCTTAGAATTGATTTTCAGTCCAACTTTGCCAAACTTGGAGAGATTGTCTGTTTTCTCTGTATGTGTGAGTGGCTGGATGACAATAAGGCGATGTCATCGTCGAAGTCAAGATCTTCAAGACTGGACATCATTCTCCATCGTATACCTGTATTGTTACTTTGGGCAGTCCTCCTCATCACCCAGTCAATCACAAGCAGGAATAAAAATCCTGACATCACACATCCCTGTTTTACTCCAGTCATCACATGAAACCATTCAGTAATGTTGCCATCGTCTAGTACTGCACAGACACTGTCACTGTACAGAGCCATAATTACTTTGATGAGTTTTCTTGGAATTCCATATTGCCTCATTATCTCCCAAAGACTCCCTGTGTATCGAATCAAATGCTTTCTCGAAGTCAATAAAGTTTATGTAAATAGATGACTGCCATTCAATGGATTGCTCAATAATATTTTGTAAAATAAAAATCTGTTCAGTTGTGCTTTTCCCTTCTTTAAGGCCTGCTTGTTCTGCTCTGAGTTTGTCATTGATCCCAACTTTGATTCTGTTTATTAAGATCCTGCCCAACACCTTGCTTGCAACTGGAAGAAGTGTAATCCCTCGCCAGTTCCCACAGTCTGCTAAATCACCTTTGTTTGACAGTTTTACGATCACACCTTTCTTCCATTCATTTGGTATTTCTTCATGGTTCCAAACATCATTTATTATGTTGTATGATCTATCAGTAGCTGTTTCGATGTCTGCTTTCAATAATTCTGCTGTTATCTGAACCACTCCACCAGCCTTGCCATTTTGAGCTTTTTAATTACACTTCTGATTTCATAGGTGATAGGGTTTGTGTTGATCGAGTCTAATTCATCAATACCATCAGGTTAAATTTCAACTGGATTTGGTGGGATTCCTCTGTTCCATCTCGCTTTCTTTCCTTCATCATCAGTTATGATCTTACCATGCTTATCCTTTACGCCTGTCGCATGGCGTGGCTTGTCATTGCATATTGTTTTTGTTAGTTGTACAGGGTCTTCATTTGTCCATTTTCTGAAACTCTTTGTGCTTCATTGGCCAAGTTGTCCATCCATTTCCTTTTGTCATTTCTCATGCTGGCCTTCACTTATTATCTTTGGCTTTATACTCAAACTGTATTTTCTGTTTTATCCGGCTGAACTTTGAGCAATCCATTCTATTTTAATATGTTCCTTTCTTCAACCTTGTAACAAATTAATTGCACCCACATTTGTGATATGTGAGCAGAAACAATGAGAAATGCATTTGCTTAAAAATCACAGGGTAAGCGTTTTCAGTATACAAATGTGTACAAAATGTTACATTGTATGCGAATCACTTACTTAAATTGACCATAAAATGAGAACGGAAAGTCCTATTGAATTCAAACAAAAAGCAACCAAAAGCTGAAAGTTTACAATTTTCCATTATGCTATTATTTCATTTTGGTAAGAAAACATAAATTTGGAAAGTTGAAACCGCAACCCTCTTCCCTTAAATAGTACTGGCTGATGACAAAAATACGATAATTATACTCGATTCGCGCTGATATAGGGACAACCAGTACTTTTTTATGGGTGAGAGCTTTTTGCGAGAGGCGCACAACAATTAAATCTTTGCAGCACTTCTTGTCCGTGTATTCTTAAAACTTTGCGCTCTACGGTCAATACCACGTGCAGTGGTCAAAACATAGAGGGTCACTGGTAAAGGTAACGTACGCTAAAATGTGAAATACTACCTGTATAAGGCAGGTGCGCTATTGATTCTTGAATATGGTAACAATGGTTTTGCGCTATCCACACAGGTGATATGGGGCCTCATCATTACTTTCATATGTTACCTAAACTAATACGACTAATACAATAGTCAATACGCACTCATAGATGGTCCAACTTAGTTCAATAGTTGAAGCATGTTGGATGAATTATTTGGAAATGAAAACCTTGCCCTGAACACAAAAACGCAAACACAATCGTGTAATTTTCGTCGCCTAAATTAAACTTCTTTAGTCTAAAATTTTGGGGAATTACTTTGTCAGTGTACATTTAGGAACAAGGACCCAAACAATATAAACATACCGTGTAAAGTGCTCAGTAGGAATTTAATTATTTTTCCATGTTCACTCTGTTTAATGCTTATATAATTTTTTTTAATTCCTTAATTCTATAATACCATATTCTTAAACACTTGCAATCAAAACGCTTAAAAGATAACGTTTTCGCAGTGACTACAGAAATATGCGTTTAATTCCTAAACACCGTTTTTGCAGTGAGGTGATGGGAATGATTTGGAAATCGATTGTTTTAAAACTGTACAAAATTCAATTCAGAAATATACAGTAAACAAAATTAAGTTTTGTACTTGGCCCTTTTCCTTTCTATTGTTAGGTGGTGGAGCGACTTCTTGGATAGATTAAAATGCTTCTTCCCTATTTTCACCTAATGGATATGACTCAAAACGTTTCCCCAGCTCCTTTATCAGCGCGAATCGAGTAATAACATTGTTTAGTAGTAATAGGCGATTGTGCTAATAGTTTTCAATGAATGAGAAGACCGCGAGTTTGTTTTTGCCTTCAGTGACTGGATTATGTTTATATTTAACTAAGGTGTATCGCCAATACCTTCAACACTGCCGGCGGCCATATTAGCTTGCTCTTTACACCATGAGGGCTCTATAAACAAAAAAACAGTTAATGTTCTGATGGTGAGGGACATGCACATTCAGATACTGGCAACAGTGCATCCCTCCCGGTCTTTAGGAGAGTCTCATGCAAGCATCAGTTATCTGCTAACAAGTAACTTCCAAGTTTCCATACACATTTCAATATGCCTAGGCGGGCCATGCATTAGATTTAAAGGGTTTTCCTGTAAACACTATAGTTTGCCCTGTTTATAGAAAACTGTTCTTTGTGTATAGTGTAGATTGTGAAATGATGTCACCAAAAATCCCAAGTCTTTCTGACGGGTAGGAATTAACAAAAACTTTTAATCATAACTACTTGAGCAAATCTTTCCAAACTGCTCACTACCCTAACCTACACTACCACTAACCTACAAACTATACTCTTACGCAAGAGCCTTACAAATTACGCACAACAGCGTACGCAGAACAGCGCTTTTTACTTGAAAAGTAAATGCTTTAAACGTGCATCCTTACGCCTAATGCAGCCTTTACGCAATAAGCGCTACTTAGGCACAAAGCTTTAAATTTGCAGGTGGCTTCCTGGCCGGTAAGCGTCTGACTGGGTTGCTGCGGAGGGCTGGCTGTTTGTGTTTCAGCTGGTTCCACTGGTGGGCTGACAGTTCTGTAACTGGTTTGAGAAACAAACTGGGTTTTCAAAGAGTTGCAGTTCAATGAGCACCATTGTTTTCAGTTTGTACGGTCATTTTCATCTCGGTGCTGGCGTAGCAACACATGTCTAAGTCTTGTGGGCACTTCTAAAGAAGAGCAATTTTCTCTTGTCACAAAGGTTTTGCCCTCTCTTCGCTGTTACAACAGAGGTTTCCTTCTTCCTTACGACATGAACGGGTGTGGATTACGGTTATCTAACAAACACGTTTCTTCCCTGTTTTTGTCACCAAGGGCACACGTGGTCACCAAGGTCATATCAGAGAGCTTGCGTGCAAATCTATCTGCGTAGCTTTCATTTTCTCTTTCTTGGTGTCATGGTGCGGATACAATCATCAGCGGTCTTATAGCGCGTGTTTTTGTGGGCGCTTCTGGTAAACGGTCCCTTTTTTTCATTTTTTGGAGTTCAACGCTTCGCTTGGGGAGTTCCTGTAGTAGCAAGTGTTGCTGCGTACTGTCTAAAACTTAGAAAGTTCTTGCTTCCAGTTGAGGCGAGACACATGCGCTGTACGAATTGTCTGGGTGAGCGTGCGTATGAACTTTCCGCTTCTGTCTCCATTTGCGCGTGCCCCCGCGGTGTGCATTTCGGTGGATGAAACCGTAGTAACACTTGCGTAACGATCGCGAGGTCTACCATTAAAGGGGGTTTGTGTCACTTTTGACAAGGTCGGGAGTCCTTGACGCTCAAAACTGCATCCAATTTCGGAATGACGGCATTTGCGAAGTGTTTTTGTAACTATCTCAACTTCGGGGAAACGACTGTAGTCGTCAACTTGACAAGGAGATATGCATCCCATGGAAGTGGCCATTGAAGTCTACGGAGACTTCTTTCCATGGGCAGGGGGCAACTTAGTCCTTTAAGTGGTTCTTCGGATAGTTTCCTGAACTAGACGCGGCTTGGCCTTGCGAGACATCCTCGACGTTGTGTTAACGATAGAGTCTATCCCGGGGAACCACCCCACCTTCTCCCGATGAGTTGTTTTCGTCTTGACGATTCCCGTAAGCGACTCGTGTCTAAGTCGACTGTCTCGCGATCCTCAAGTGTTTGCTGTATCACTATCGTGTATCACGCAAATAATACAGTCCCGACTGTCGATCAGTTCTGATCGTCCTTAAAAACTACTCTGCGATTCTTTATCTTCCCGTCTACTTTCTTACCCACACTCTGAATGGCTGCGTGAAGTTTTGCATTACGACTACGGGGTCTGCTTTGTCGCTTCCATTACCTCTGTGAGGTCAATAGCTTTGGTATGGCATTTTTATACATACGTATGAACATACTCTCAATCAGCGGCTGCGATGATTGATCCTTCTCACTTTTCAGTTGATGCCGCGCCATATAGTCCGATGGATTTCCTTGCCTGGCTGATATGATGTTCCCGTTGAAATCGGACTGCTGCAACTTCATTATCCAAGTTTCAATCCGTGCATTGGCTTGAGTTTCCATTGTTTGAACAGCGACAGTAGGGGTTTGTGGTCTGTCCACAAAATTTTGAACAGTGCACCGTAGAGGTTCCATATGAAAATGCGAATGCATGTTACAAAGCCCATGCTTCGCGTTCAATCTTCTGCGAGTAGCGAAAAGTGTCGACGTCGGTTAAAGCGCGACTACTTTTATTATCCGTATCAACACCACGTCCGGGTCCTGGCCACAACATGCACCTAAAAACCACTGGGGCTTGCCAATCCACGCAACCAGTATATGGTGTTGTCGGGTCGAAATAAGCCATGCCTCTGAACTGGAAAGGGCCTTTTTTGCTTCATGCGTGTCAAATAATCTTGCTCTTCTGTTTTCCTCCCACTTCCACTTGTATCGTTGGTGATCAGTTGCTCAGTGGTGACAATGGATGCGTAATTAGTGAGGAAACGCGACACGTCTGGCCCTTCCCAACATGGCGTGACTTCTTTGGCATTTGTGGCATGCGTGTTTACCACCCGCTGCGATTCGTTCCTGGGTTGGGCGCAACTCCTTCTGCGGAAAATACGTGGCCGTAGAAGTTAACTCTTCGCTGCGAAAAAGAACATTTCTCCGGGTTCAAGCGTGCATTGCACTCACTAAGCGCCGTTTCAAGCACCGCTTCCAGGTTCGCGTCGTGTTCTTGTTGTTTTTCCCAAACCATTATGCTCACTGACATTCCGTACAACCACGGAGACCGCCCAGTATCCTACACTGCAGTTTGGAAAATCCTCCGATGCTGCTTGACCCCGCACATTAGGCTTTTGTATCTATAAATACACCCTGTATGTGTAGTAAACGTTGTGATGTAGGCGGCTGTCAGGAATGTATCTCTAATGGTGATAGTCCCGCTCTGAGGGCAAGCGTGCTGACACGGTGGCACCGTTGAGATCGTGATAACTAACTCTTCGTCTATTGTAGGGCATAGGGTGATTTCTCTCGCTGGATTGCCTTTGTTTGCTTCCCTCATGTCAACGCATAGCCGAACTTCACTGGAAACTTTTCGGCACACTATACTACGGACTATTCCCCGGCGTAGGGGGCCTTCAGTTGTTTTCTATGATTCATCATCAAGAGGCGTTGCAATTCTTTTTTCAACGGCTTTGCGAATGTGGAAAGGGATGCGCGGCGGTGCTTTTGGATTTTTGGTGGACATTCCGTCAACGTGGGAGTTAATAGTTGCTCATCCTTAATTTTACCGATCCCCTGGAAGATATGCTCATAGCCAGCTGGTAGGCTTTTCCGTACGCGGGATGGTGTTGTTGATATGAATCAATCCGAGTTCCGATGCAGTTCCCCAAACAAAGAAGGTTTCCCTGTAGTACCTGCAACACACATGAAAGTTTTGCTTTCACGAGGAGTTTTCACTGCCCATTGCCGTTATTTTCACCCCTAAAACTGGTAGTGGCTGTTGTGATCAGTACGCGAAAACTTGAGATGAGGCCTTACGCATACCATAGTGGCGGAGTAACACCAGTACCAAGCGGCTTTGTGAATCCTTTAAACACAGCACGTCCAGAATTTGACCCGAGAGTCTCCCGAGTCAATCAATGTCCTGTCGCGAAACCCCATTGATGGACAATAGTACACGAAGGAAGATTAGTACGCTTACTAAAATAGCAACTATATTGGCATATAAACCATAACCGTTCATCCCCCGGAAACTTGCCATGTTGCGACTTAGTGCATTTTGCCCTCTTGGGCCGTGGAACGACAAACAGTTGAGAAGTGTTTTTCTTTCCCAACGCCTGCATGTTTTACCTGCAGCCGGCGGGCATGTCTGATTCTCGCGTGTGTGTTTTCCACAGTTCCTACTGCTGTTCGAGGCCTGGGTTGGGGTCGGCCGGGTTTTGGCCTACGGTTCTTAGCAGCGGCGTTTGGTTTCTGAGACTACAATCTTATTCAACGCCTGTTGCCCAGCATCATGTTCGACATAGCCTTAAGAAGTTGCGGCACGCATGTTCACTCGTTTCTTATTGTTTGTAAGCTACTTGCAATTACTTGTTTCCCTTAACACTGCTCTCGTAGTTTTTTCTGCTCTCTAATTCGACACTACCCTATCTTAAGAAGAAGTCTGTTAGTTCACCATACTCACATCCATCTGCTAGGGTTCTTTAACAGCTAGTAATCATACTGGTCAATCGTCTCTCCGGGAGCTTGATATCTGCAGTTGAACATGTACCGCTCGTATGTTCCGTTCTTTTGCGTTGGCCACAGTGTGCTTGAACTTCTCAGATGACTTTTGGCCGATTTTCTTGTCATCTCTAGGGTTCCCATAACAAAAGTGTTATTACATCTAGCTACGCGGCCTTTCCTATAACTGGAGCAATTCGCTACGCGAGTGGCGTCGCCTTTTTCGGAGCACCCCGTAGCTACCTCGTAGTTTTCCCATCTTTTGAAGGAACTTTGTCCATTGCGTGTGTACCTGTGGACCACTCAGATCTAACGGATCTGGAGGAAGGGATACTGAACGTCGCCATGGGTAAAAAAATCCGTCTTCGTCGCCAGCAAGATATAGCGTTTGTGCTAATAGTTTCAAATGAATGAGCAGACCGCCGAGGTTGTTTGCTCAGAGGGACTGGTCATGTTTTATTTACTAGGGTGTATCTCAATACATGTCAACACTGCTGGCGGCCATATTAGCTTGCCCTTTGTCCACCATGAGGGCGCTATAACAAGAAAACAGTTTAATGTGGTCTGTGGTGAGGGACATGCCAATTCAGATACTGGCAACATTACCGTATTGTGAGAAAGTTTGACTGACAAATTTGCAACTTGTCTATAATGTAGGAATACCCCTGTGTAAATATACCCACATTTGGATGCCATGTCCTAGATTACTGTTTATTTGTGTCATATTTCTTATTTTATCTTTAGTCATGGACCGAGATGTTTGCCATTAGGTAGAAAAGGATATAAAGATGGTATTTATTTAGCACCGGTGTACTATGTAGCAGCTGTCACAACAGAGGTAAGCCTAATCTGTTCACATTAAAGGTACCGGAAAATCATGTGAGAATATGAATGCCTATGAATGCAATAGTAAAAAATATATCCGAGGATGATATTTGGATTTTTCCATTTCACGAGCCTGCATAGTGTCAATAACATGGTAATAAAGTGTAATAGCATACACCTATTGAATTCCTGTGAGTGCAATAGTAAAAAAACTATATCCGGAGGACAAATTTTGGATTTTCCATTTCACGCGCCGCATCCACGAAAATTTGTCCAAGATGATATATTTAAACAGTCAATTTTGTTTTATATAACGATTACATAGATTCTTACCACAGTGCAATATACAGTATTGCACTGTTAGCGCGAGTTATATATAATATTATATAAACCCTAAATAGATCCTTGTCATTTGATTGGAGGAGGATTCTCGGTCACATGTCATTAAATAAATGCTATAGTTGCATCATTTTGCATTCTTACATCACATACTGTGCATTTTTGTTCCAATTTGGCGTGCAATTTTGTTTCGCTACTTTTCGTTATATTGCATGCCTCGTGCGTCTTCACAAAACGCGGGTCACCACTACATGCATGGACCTATACGGAACTTTGCGCGACTAGATGCTATTATGATCAGCGTTATGCGGTGCAGCAGCGAGTCCTCGGGACTTGCGGTCTTTGTGTGGGTGAACAATGGACGCACGCTCTTGTTGTTTCTGCCGGCAAAGTTATGTTTTCACATGATCTACTGAATCCCCGGTCATTAGGTTCTTCAGCAGGGGCGGATTTAGAGGGGGCGCCCCCGGCGCGCGCCCCCTCTATTTTCTGCAGAGCGCCGGGCGCCGCATATTAGTCAGGACATTTGGAAGGCTTGCATTTTTTTTTGCTAATTTTGATAAACTTTCATATGTTGTAGAGTAGAACCCTAGGAATGAAAAGTATTAGCTACATTTGGTTTTCGATGTGCAAGGGGGTAGCCATCAATTTCAAAATGGCCGCCATTTTTTCAATATTTTTAGCTTATTGTGACTAATATTCCAAGTTTTTAAGTTTAAAGATTTTCTTTTTTTTTTTTTTTTTTTTTTTTTTTTTTTTTTAACATTAAAATACTTTCAATAACTCGTGCATTATAGTTCCAGTTGGGTAGTTTGGTGCCAACAGTTTTTCCAAATGCCGCCATTTTAATAGATTTTGTTTTTAGTATATTTATGGCTCAACTTCATTTTTTTGTTTCCTTGAAATTTCTTGACATTCTAGTATTTGATTAAATTACAAGAATATTTAAATAAAAAAATTATATTTATCATGATGATACAATCATTACATTCTTGCATAGGGACTTTTTGTTCCAAAATGGACCGCCCTTTTATTTTAAGTGTTCTTCTTTTCTTATCATATAAATGTAATCAGAAACGAACAGTAGCAGCTCCCAGCGAGGGCATTTCCCCTCCTCAATTTTTTTTCTTACCACCAGTTTGCCGCCCCCCCCCCCCCCCCAAAGCGATTTGGGAGCCAAATTGGTTTAAAATCTTAAACATTGTTTAATTTTGGTTTCCCAATTTTCACTTTTGCCGCCCCCAAATATTCACTTTGCCTCCCCCCCCAGAAAAGAGATTTGGCGGCGCAGCTGGAAACGACACCGCCAACACAAATGGCATAAAATATAATTAAACATAATTAACAACTGAAGTCAGATGTTGGTTATGAAGGTGGAATGTGCTTAGAACCCTGCGGCTTTCCAACGTAAAACTATTGCTATTTGGTGTGAATACGCAGTCCTCTTGTCAAACTTGGCAGTCAATGTTCCAGATACGTTTGAGATTGCACTGATGGGTTGAAAGTTTTGTCACTTTTGACATGACTTGTAGTTGAAGTTGTAGATTGATATTGTTTTGTACACTGATGACGTAAAACGATTTATGAGCCTCTGTGGAACACATGAAGTATGGTACGGTACATGTGCTTCTGAGGGTATTACTTCTAGGAGTTAACTTCAAGACCAACCATAAATTCAATAATGGTAAGAAGCAACCTCCATGTCAGTTGACAACAGTCCTCACCATTGAGCTCAGCGCTGTCATAGTTACATCATTCTACAAACATCCATCAGTCGATTCCAAGCACCCCTCAATCATCTCGGGAATTTCACCAAAACTTCATTTCTTCATTGGCAATTTCAACAGCCATATTACCCAATGGGCTACAATCAACCAATAAACGGACAGCTGTCTACGATGTTCTAAAGACAGTCTGCATCTACGCCTCCTTCAAGACCCTAAGCTGCCGCCATCACTTTAAAGTGCCCATTAGAATAGAGTTACAACCATGATCTAGCTTATGTAAGCAAAACCTCTCTAAGGGCTGTGTAGCAAGATGTTCTTGTCCTGTTCCATAACTCAACATTGATGACCACTTCGACATCCATGTTAACACTTCATTGGCCTTTAACAGGAAAACATACTGGCAAAGAATCATTGATAACCTGGACCAGAACGTGAAAAGGATTGCACCAAAACCCCGTAAACAATAAATTACGCGTAACAGTAAACTAAGACCAATTTGCCCACTATGACCAATACTGCCTGAGATTTCATACCCAGGAGCTGTAGGACGGAATGCGCAGGCTTTTCCAAGGAATGTCTAAAGACTATCCAAAGTATACTACCATGCTTGAAGCTGATTCTTTATCAGCTAAAGCAACTGCTAAAGGTGGGAAGTGGCAGAGGGGATCGCCAAGGAATAAGCTGGCATATCTTAATTGATCCACTTATATACCCATAAACATCAAGAAAGCATGGTCTACATCCGAAATCTTCAGGGATCCCAACAGAGCCCCGCCAAATGTTACCCCCAACTAAGGTGCCCACCAAGAAGCCCAAGAAGATCACCCTAAACCGAAGCTATCGCTGGTTTCACTCATCCCTTCAACATGGACGAACTGGAAACCGGTGTTCCTTTAACTTCAACCAGGAAAAGCAGTAGGCCTTGACGACATCTCAACTGACAGCTTGAAAAACTTTGGTCTAGTAGCAAAGGAGTGACGTCTTGACTCATAACAATTGCTGCTTATTTCTCACAGTTCACCAAGGATCTGGAGGAAAGTACACATGTTTGGGGCACTCTTTTAAAGCGTGGGGAAAGATCCATCTATTCCAAAGAGCTATCGAATACTATCACTCCTTCCCCGTACCTACAAGCCCTTTGAACATCTCCTGTTCAACTGTATCGTAACCTTTATACTGTATCGTATCGTACACTTCATACCAGAACAAGCAGGTTTCCGGCCAGGAAATCAGCACGCCCAATGGTTTCGAGACGTTTCGTAACCGGAGTCTTTTCGTTCGTTTTCGATCTCTCAGCGCTGTTAATCACAGATGCTTCTCTTTTCCGTTAAGATTTTGGAACTCACCAAGGTTATTCGCTTGACTGAGTTCATCAAAGGATGGGGGGGTTTTTGCTTGGCGTAGGCTCAAGAATGGACTACCCCTATGGAGCGTGCTCGCACCGCTCCTGTTCAACAACATCTATACAAAAGACCAACCTAGGAGTACAGGACATATTGTTTTTATCTATTTAACTACTTGGAATGAACACACAAGATGGCAGAATTACATTGCAAAGAGAGACTACCAAAGCTTGGGATGAACCACGCCTTATTATGAGAAAACCCCACCTCACTCCTTATTATGATGAACACCACCTACGTGCAATTCCATCCAAGAAACATGTGTGTGCTTTCCAACTACCGGAAGCCAAGTGTCACAGCTGTTTGTCTATTAGGAGTTACATTGGACCGCACTCTTTCTCTCTTATAAGACCCACATCCAAAAGCCGAGAGTAAGTAACCTCACGGCACAAGATGGGGTGCTCTCCCATATACCCTAAGATCGAGGCACTTGCCCTTGCTACTCATGGGAAGAGTATGCCTGCTCTGTATGGGAAAGATCAACCCATGTGCCGAGAAGCTTGATCCAGCGTTAAATGCTAAAATGCTTCCTCCGGCGTATCACAGGCTGTCTTGCCCATCCAATGGAGAACTTATACCATCGATTGCTCCACCACCAGACCTATGTCTAGTGTAGCAGTCCTGAAAGAGCGTAGTTGTCAAGTAATCTATGTGAAGCACCCTATGTTCAGACAGAATCCAGCTGTGAAATGCTTAATCCAGAAAGAGTGAGAGGGAAGAGATGGTTGAGAGAGAGTTTCTTAAGCAACGTCCCACCCCTTAAACAGTCCTCTAAGGAAGTTTTAAGGAGAGGCGCCTTGTGGAAGAAAGACTTGCTATCAACCAAGTACTGTCGGTATGGAACCTGGTGAGTCTCATCCGCCTGGAGCTGACTCCTCATGGGCTGATGGCGATGCTCAACATATTGGAGAACCAGCTTGGGCCGATCTAAAGTTTCTTGCCGAGGTGGGGCTACCTTGAAGCAGATCAGGACACTACCTGTGGTTCGGGAACAGCTTCACAAGCAAATTGAAATATCTCTTGGTCTGTAACTTTGGAGTCAACAATGCACAGACAAGGAACCCTTGCGGATTTTAAGTGAAGCAGCCAGGCATTGCACCCTTCTCTGGCTAGATCATATTTGAGAACCAACTGTGTTTTGGACACGATAAGAATCTTCAGTACATGCTTGAATTTAATTTTATGGTTGTCTTGAAGTTAACACATAGCGATAATACCCCTCAAAGCACATACCATGCTTATTGGTTCCACAGCTGCCATAAGTCTTGTTACGTCATCAGTTACATAATACAATATAATCTACAATTTCAACTTACCAATTAATGTTAAAAGGTGACAAAATTTTCAACCTCTCAGTGCATCTCAAAGCACATTGGTCCATTGACTGCCAAGTTTGCTAGAGACTGCCTGCATGTTTCAGTCGTTATTATGTTTATATTATGATTTTTATGTCATTTGTGTTGCGGTTCGTTTCCAAGTGCGGTGCCAGACCTCTTTTCTGGAGGGGGGGGGGGGAAATTGATTTTTTTGGGGTTGGCAAAAGTGACATTCTGGAGTAGGCAAAATAATATCAAATTTTGAGTTTTTAACCCAATTTTGGCCCCAAATCGCTTGATTTGTTGCAAAAAATCCTGTCATTTTTCTTTCGATTGGGGAGGGGGAAACTGGGGTAACGAAAAAAAAGGAGAGAGAATGGCCCCATTTTGGGTCCCCGCCCTGGAATTTTGTTCGTTTCTGTATACATTTATTATGCTAGCTGATGGTAAAGAAAAGAAGAACACTTAAATAAAATGGCGATATTTTCGAACAAAAATTCCCTATGCAAGAATGCATTGATATGAAAACGTGGTAAATATGAATTAAATTTTATTTTTGATACTAAATATATTGTAATTTCATCAAATACCTAAAAAAATACTTTAAAAATTGAAGTATAAGTCCTAATAATACTCAAAAAAACAAAAAAACCAAAATATTATAAAATGGCGGCCATTTTGATTTTTGGCGCCAAACTGGACTGATTAATTCAAGAGTTCTCGAAACGGGGGGGGGGTGTGTTATTTTTAATGTTATCCAGCATTGTAATGTATATAACACATGAAATAACATCTTTAAAAAACTTCCATAAAACTTGGATATAGTCAAAATAAGCTAAAATATTGAAAAATGGCGGCCATTTTGAAATTGCCTGGCTACCCCCCTTGCACACGCAAAAAAAAATGTAGCTAATACTTTTGGTTTCTCATGACCTATTCTTACAAGATATAAAAGTTAACCAATATAGAAAAAACAAATGCAACCTCTCAAATTTCAACAAAACGTCCTAGACTATATAGGGCGTCAGAGACGCCCGGTAGATCAGAAAACGACTTTTTTTATTTTCCGCACAGAGCGCCGGGCGCCCTGTAGTCCTAAGAATGACGATACAGTGCGTCAGGCGCCGTGAAGATCAAGAAGATTACGCGAATCGGAAAATTGGCGCCCCCCTATTTCGAATTCCTGGATCCGCCCCTGTTCAGAGCACAGAGTTTTAGAAGGTAAATTAAAGTCACATTTAGGCCTAGCCCTTAAGAGCTAGGCCCTGGGTCCGTAGCAACTTACTTGACAGCGCATAGGTCCGTTCATACTTCACTGCATTGGCAGTGCAGTGCTGCAATGCAGCCTACCAAAAATTGTCACTGCAATCATTTGCAGTATTGCAACGCAATGCATTACTCGCAAACGAAGTTAAAATTATTTTAACTGTCGATCCAGCAAGATGCAGTGGGGTTCAGTCAGTGTTCATTGTATGCTAAATTTTTCCGCAAGTTTACTGCAACGACTGCACCGTGCCTGCAGTGACCGTGTTACCTGCAGTAATCGATTAGGAGTGCAGCGGAAGTGACTGAATATTGCAGTAAATTTCTGCACAGCAATGCGTGCATTGGAAGTATGAACGGACCTTCCGTTCATACTTCACTGCATGCAGTGCAGTGCTGCCATGCAGCCTTACCAAAATTGCCACTGCAATCACTTGCAGTAGCGCAACGGCAATGCAGTACTGCACTGCAACAAGTTTCAAATTATTTTAACTGGCGATGCAGGCAAGATGCCGTGGGGTGCCGTCAGTGTTGCAGTAGCCAATTTTTGCAAGTTTATACTTTATACTGCAACGTACTGCACCCCGTGACCTGCAGGTGACCTGGGATACCTGCAGTAATCGATTAGGAGCAATGCAGCCGGATTGACCGGAACAATTTGCAGTAAATTACTGCACACAGCAATGCAATGCAGTGAAGATGAACGGACCTTTAGCCGTCCATGGCCGTAGCGTAGTTATACTCTCTGCAAAGTACCCTTCCAAGATAAGCGTACTTAAGCGCGGTGGTGCGCGAAATGTGATTCGTGCGATCCCTACTGCTAATAAGCCCCGCCCCTTCTGGATGGCGAGCGCGTACCTCTTGTCCTTTTTCGCCATTACAACTGCGCATGTGCGCACTCGACCTAGCAACCTGAAAGTGAAGATAAACAAAAATTTAGTGATGTTAGCGAGGAAGTGTTCACTTCCGGATAAAAGTGTGGAATTTTGGCATAGCAAGATCTTAGACATCCCATTCAATAAAATTTGATTGAAGCACTTTTGGCACACCCCTATTTGGCGGCCATCTTGGATTCAAGATGGCCGCCTTCCATAACCTATTTTTTGACAATATCTTTGGAAACTAAATAGCTAGCTAGCGATTTCCATTTCAACGGCTTTACCCCATTTTGAGGTCATGAACCTTTAGACTAATTTTAAAAGTGCTCATGTGGCAGCATCTTGTATTTAAGATGGCCGCCCCAAAAAGCTATTTTCCACATAATACTTGGAAACTAAGTAGTTATCGACCTCATTCCAATTGGACTAATACCCACATTTTTTGGGGTCAACAAATCTTCTGGACCATTTTTAAAGAGCTCAAGTGGCAGTCAATCATGTGATTTTTTTTTAATTCAAAAGGCCGCCATCCGCAACAGACTTTTAAATTATATCTTGATAATCAAAAAAAGCTAAGAAATAATAAATGTGATGTCCTCTACCATTTTTTATTGTGTCCAGAAATATAATGAAGTGAATCTTAAATAACCTAAGGTGGTACCATATTGAATATATAAAAAAATAGAATATGGCGCCATTTGTTGACACAACGCAGTGATATTTCAATACCCGTATTTATCCTTGTTAACCTTGGCCATACCCGTAGGGTCAAGGAATTTACAAATTTTTAAAAAAAAGCTCTTTAGTGTTGTTGTTATATGAGAAATCACTTGCCTATGCCAATACCCAACAAGACTAGTAAGGTCAGTCTAGGTAAATGAGTTTATCAAATCATGAGCTAGATAGTATCCCAACATGATAATTTCCCAAACGTATATCAAAAAGGGTAGCTGATATCCATAATTTACCTAGATAAGTACGGAAGCCCGGCAGATTATATCTGATTGACTTTTTTGGTGCATGTTCATTTGTCAAAACAAATGTCGTGTTTTGATATTAGATGGTATCATTATTGATGCAACCACCTTTACATCGGCAGAGGAGTGTACACTGCAGGCTTACCTTTGAACATTTACAGTTACCCCTGTATGCTTTAGAGCACTCCCAATGAAAGAGCAGTGCACATGCTTTGCTTGCAGCTGAGAGTAGAGTCCATAATGGAGCATTTATACAACTTGCTGTTTTCATCCTTCACCCAATCTTAGGCTGGGGCATCGGGAAAGTCTTGAGGTTCGAGACACTGCTTCCAAATTTGAGATTTGTAAAGAAGACGGAATGCATTCTGTAAAAAAAGCCTGCTGAGTTGGTGAGATGGTTTCAAGCGAAGTTCCTTTGGAGAAGAGCTCCTGGCAAGCAGCATTGACACGGGAAGCATTTGATGTCTTGGCATACATCATGATGGTGAATCTTTTCCAAGACCTCTATGTGGATACCTTCAATGTTAAGCTCATCTGGATCAGATACAGATACTCTAAAGTATCTGTAATCTATGAGAAGGCCTCCCATAATGTCCACACAATTCTCTTCTGTATCTGTAGAAAATACTGTACAACACTCTGGAGCTGGAACCAGGCCTCCAGGAATGGTGTGCACATAAAAATGAAGATGCTTGAGAACTGCAGACTTGAATATGTTAGGATCTTGGATTTGAATAATGGAGCTAGGTATATTGTTCCAGTCTATGACAGTTTTAGGCAAATATGAGAATTTATAACAATTTTTATTGCAGGCAAATTACTTGGTATACTTGAAGGTGATTGTGTTGTGATTGTCGCTGGGCAGGTTGAAGCAGGACGTCAATCGGCAGAGCCAGGAGGTATACATCATGATACAGAAGGCTGAGGTGGTATCGCATGAAACTGGGACAAGGCGTGGCAGTTTTGTGGTCCTAGATTTTGAGTGACTGTGTGCACTGGAATAAATTGACGATTCTTTCCAATGCCAAAGTCCATGGAGCCCAAGATTTTCAAAATAATGGTGATCTTGACAACATCACTGTCGACAGTACGAACCATCACCTTTGAACGGCCTTGACGTGAAGCATCAAGCACACACACAAAACATTCTACCATCTGCCTCTTGGTGGTCGCATGGTGAAATGTTTTGAAGATCACCCTGTGATCTGCTAACACTGGCACTCACCAACACAATGTCATCCTTTGTGGCATATTTCAGTGATACCAACTGATGCATGTGTAACTTCATCACTTAGATATCAAAACAAGCTAACTTTATTTTCATTG
>JAMKCH010050928.1:0-17564 GCA_023653785.1 Ophioderma brevispina
CTCGTCGGTCCAATCTTTTGCCTCGTTTGTCGCCTTCCCCTATTTTCCTCTTTCTTTTTTCCCTTCCCTATTTTCCTCTTTCTTTTTTTCCCTCAAGATTCTTCCGCTTTTATTTTTGTACCCTTTTGGCTCAGTTCCTCATTGACTCTCATTTCCTGTGAACGGCGCGCCAGCTCCCGCACTTTTTGCAACCCTGCCCTTCACAAGATATCTTCTAAGATGATACTAATTCCGATTGTTGTAAGATGATTTGTAAGCACACGTCTAGTCTTGAAACTGAAGAAAACTTGAACATACACACAGCAACGGAACGAGCGGTGCAAACCTATACGGATCTATACAGCGTTTTTCGTCTAAATCTAATCACTAAGTGCAAGAATTTAATTTCTATAAATGCAACCCTTCACAGACATCTTCTAAAGATGATACTAATTCCGATTGCTGTAAGATGATTTTTAAGCACACGTCTAGTCTTGAAACTGAAGAAAACTTGAACAACAGCAATGCACTGCACGCAGCGTCTTGTATCTTTGGAAACTTCAAAACAATGACATGACACTATGACATTGACAGCAGCAGCAATGTGATTCAACTGAAGACTTCACCCGTTCACATTTTCCTCCGCGAGTTTTGCTGCTTCTCTACAAAACATCTTTTTAACAAGGTAACAACTTCCCCGAACTATTTTGATTACAGAACAAAGACTTCTGATATACGCGTGTTGGACAACGTGAGCTATCCGCTTCACTGATTCTGTAAATTAGGTAACAAACAAATCTTCTTCCGAGCGTTAATGTAGGCCTTAGCCTAAGTTACTATTACGCCCTCTATAATTATTATGTTTGCTACAATGCGACTATCTGAAGGTGAAAAGAAACCTATTCGGATCTATACAGTGTTTTCGCACGCAAAATCTAATGAAGAAGTTCCTTTTGTTAAACACATGTCTTGAATCTTTGGAAAACTTGAAGAACAATATAACGTCAATGCACACTCGCTTCTTGTATCTTTGAAAACTTAATTCCTATACGGATCTATAATACTTACGTCTTACGTATCCTTCCTCTCAGTTGTTCCGCTAGAGATGACTGCTGCATGATAATTTCTCTCCAGGTTTGTCGGTCTTGAGCCAATCTGCCCGCTTCTGTTGTTGAGTTGACTCCTCTGGCACTACAGTCAGCTTGTATGGTGTCAATCCAACGCAGGGGTGGACGTCCGCGAGGTCTGTTACCATCTATCGAACCTTCCATGTGATCTTAGGATATCTGGAGTTAGGCATCCTTTTGATATGCCCAAAGTAGGATAGCCTCTTCTTTCGTATGATCTCCACTATATCCAAGTGATACCTGCTCTTGATTGTGATCTCATTCCTGATTCTAGCCTTTCTGGACACACCTAATATCTTAGGAGGCAGGACATCTACAAAGACCCTCAGGGCGATTGGTGGCGGTTTTCTTGAGAGAGTCCCAAGTTTAATTTCAGATTCCATTAGGTGGCGACGGAGAGGATCAGAATCCTGTACAGCTCCATTTTGGTGTTCAGGCTGATATCTGCACCTCTCCAGATGTTATGGAGTTTTTTGCATTACTCCATCGCCAGGCCAATTCTACGTTTTATGTCTCCTTCAGATGTGTGAGTCACATATGACTCCACCCAGGTAGACAAAATGTGCTGGCCGTTCCAGTTGTCGATCCGATTTGATGTTGAGTTTGGCCGTCCAATACACTGTGGACCTGGTTTTTGTTATGTTGATTTAGTCCCCATATCGGACTTGAGTTGTATACGTTGTTTCTAGTGTTTGAAGTTCATGACTGGATCGGCTATATTAGTACAATTACAATGTCATCTGCGAAGCGAAGGGGTTGATGATATGACCGGATAGGATGCCTCTATTTATACCTCTTCCAGTGATTGGCGCATGGACATCTCTAGAAAGATGTTAAAGAGTTGGGGTGATATAATGCATCCCTGTCTAACTCCAACGAGGGTGGTAAACCGTCGGTCAGGGTGTCGTTTACTCTCACACTACTTTTGGATACGGCATAGAGTGCTTGGAGTAGGTTGATGATTCTTTGGAAAAAAACCCCAAATAGTCCATGGATCTCTAGACACCTTCCTGCCAGACAGTGTCGAAGGCTTCTGGAAGTATATGTAGCACACAGTTATAGGTCGGTGTTAACTTCGTGTATTTTTCTCAGATTTGTCTCAAGGAGAATATTTGGTCAAAAGTGCTTCTTTTGGCTCTGAATCCTGTGCGCTTCAGCGATGATTTCATCCGATCTTTTTGTGGAGGCGTGAGAAAGAAGACTTATGGCGCATCCAAACGTATAATTTTTCTGAAAAATGGGGACTATATTGCCCAGCCCCCCAGTCGTGCGGAATATCTCACTATTCCAGATCTTAATGCACCGCTTGTTGTTTCGGACATCAATTCCCCATCGCCAGCTGCTTTCAATTTCCTCTCGGTTTATCTCTGAGTGACTTCTTGTCTTTCAGTTTGTTGACCGCCTGGGCTACTTCTTCTCTCAGTATTGGTGACTCGTCCTGATCCTCAGTTATGACCCGTTTTGGGGGGATGTTCTCGTTTACTGGGTTTGGATGTTTGTATAGTTCGTGTATAGTTTTCTTTCCCATTGTCTGTGATCTTATGTTCCCTCCATTGGCATGTTCGCCTGTTTTGCTTTTAACGGCACTGATCTTTGTGGTTGGCTTCTCGGTATCTTATGGGATTGCCACAGAGAAGACGTTTCTTTATTTTATTTTGCGGGTTGGATTACTCTACTTCAAAGGGGGGGGCTATTTTCTTAGCCACTCGTCTTTGCATTTTGCTGATTTGCGTTTGATTTCACTGTAAAGGAAAGTTTGTATCTTGGTTCGGAGTAGGATAATCTGTTCGTCTCTTTTGTTGGACTTTGATTATTTTTACTTCGCTCAGTTTGAGGATTCTATGAAACCACAGTTTTTGGTGGGTGCTTTACATATAATACAAGTTCTAAAGTCTAATCAAACAGTTCATTAAATCTAATATTAGAAAAGCACCCCGTAGTTGGTTGTCCACGCAATCCTATAGGGAAAATTCATGAAGATATAACTCCGGGGTACAAACCATAGCAAAGCACGTTAAGCGGCGCTGACCGTGCGAAAACCCAAGTGCATCGTCCAATCACGTCCCATTGACTTGCGGTCCGTTGACCAATGGGCGTCGACTTTCCTCCCGGGCTTTGGCCTTCTTTCGCCAAACGTCATCAAATAGCATCAGATCTGCGTATGGAAGTAGGTCATGGTTTGGGTTATTGTGACAAAAAAAATTTGTTTTTTCCCACCGCTCTCACCTTTTGTTGATAGAAGGTAGGAATCGTAACGTGTTATTTTTCATTTTCTTGGCCAAAAGGCGGCTCATTGCATATTTTGGAATTGATTTGGTTTCTAATTATGGCAATTTTATCTTTACTGATAACTGATGTGAGCGAGCCAGGAGGTAGCTGACTTCGGGCTCTGCAGATTAGGCGCTATGTATTAAATATATAATTTATAATGTTGTACTGGCAAAATAGCAGATATTAAAGGTATATTATCATTAAGGAGTTCAGGCAATCCTAGAGGGATTTAACTTCAGATTTTCTGCACTCAGTTTAAGATATGCATTAAATTAGTAAATTATTAATATTCAATTTATTTAGAGTATTGGAGGGTCTTCGAGCCTTAAAGGTAGCTGACTTCCGGTTCAACAGATGTAAGTTAATATTCAAACAAATGTTCTAGGCAGCCCTTGAGATATTTGACTTTAAGAGCCCTTTAAATAAGTTTGATTCACAACTTACGCCAATATTCTAAGTGATCCCTGGACTGATGCGAGTAAGCCAGGCTAAATGGTTATTATTATCCGATTATAGTAATGCCAGGCCTAATCTTTGCTGCAATGATTCCCCTGGTGATTTATATAATTGATATTGCTTTGGCTTTGCAGGTAATTTAAATTCATTTGGGGATGAAAATTTGGTTAGAGGAAATGTCTTCATGCCAAGGGCATGCAATCACAAGAATTTTATCATTCAATATTGGCTTGTCATACTAAAATTGAATATGTGGCTTTTCAGAAATTGCATGTGGCTTTACAGATGGCTCACTCTGTGGTATGGGTTTATTAGGGAAGCTGTCTCCACGGCCCCATTGTGTAAAAATGAATTGTTCTCAAAGCAAGGCCTAACTTTGCTACAATGAGTTCTCTGGTGATTGATATTATATAATGATGTATTATTTTGGCTTTGCAGTAAATTTAAAATTCACTTGGTGAAAATTTGGTAGAGGAAACTGTCTTCATGCCAGGGCATGCAATCATAAGAATTTTATTATTTTACAACATATGGGGCTTATCATACTAAAAAAGCATGTTGGCTTTACAGAAATTGCATGTTGGCTTTACAGGTTGGCCCAATCTGTGGTATGGGTTAGCGGGAAGCTTCTCCAGCCCCATGGTTGTTTGTTAAAAGAATTATCTCAAAAAGTCAGGCCATATTGAAAACGTGTGGTTGTTGGAGGAACCGGTTATTATGAGGAATAAAGGACTACGTACGCACGATGTGATGCAATTGGCAAACCTTTGACTTGTCCCATATTTCTTTGTCTGTGATAATTCTTTAATGAATTGGTATTATTTGTTAGGATTGGTTTCAGAACCCCACATGCTATACAGGATAATGTATTAATACCAGTTCTGCTTGGTTTTGGAGCAGAAAAAGTTCCCAAACATGTTATTCCATTAGGAATCGGGCACCTGTTGAAGTTGAAATGAAATAAAATGGGTTGATTGTTTAGATATTTTCTAAGAGCACCGTAGGGAAATTAATTCACAACAGTATAACTTCAAATGTACCATTGAGACCCCAATTGGATATTTTTATTTTAAATTTTCCACAGGGCAATAGCCAAACCAAATTCCACACAGATGGGGGGATGATTCACCAAATGTTACTTCTGTAACGAGTTGCCCGAATCAATTTACATTATCTGTGAGTGTACCCCAAGGGTCTCCAATATGGCATGAAATAATTAATGTTTTTACAGCAAAGTATTAATAGGAGTCCTTGTGTTTTCCAAGGTTGAGAAAATGGTTTGGAGTTTAGACACCCCCGAGCATGACACTTGTTTAATTTCTCTTTGAGGTCCATTAAATTTTATATTCACAAAATGCAGATTTCAACCAAAATAACCGCAGTTTTGTTTTGCATTTTGTTGCTCAAATGCAACAAAAACTTGAAGAAAAATTGCTGAAAGTAAAGGAATTACGGCAGCATTTAAACAAATGGGACTCATTGACCGTGAAGCCTCATACTCTCCCTTTTTTGTTGTTGATGGTCCTGTACAATTTATTGTAATGCCATGGAAACTCAACGATGGTTGGAGTGTGTTGTGTGTGTGGTGTGTGAGCCATGACGTAGTTCATCCTATTTTTAAAAGCACGCCAAAGGAGAAAACAATGACATCTTGATTTGTCGAATTTGCCCCACTTTTTTGGGGGGGGATGAATTAATCGGATTTCCCGGATTAGATTCAGGCACAGCCTTCAACAAGGCTATTTTGTAGATAGACCTACTCCCCCCATAATGGTGACCACCTAATACTTTGAGTGATATGCTGCGCAGAGCAATATTGCATACTTGGCAAAGACGCCTCGCAGTGCTCCAAAGCAAGCAAGTTCGACGAAGCGTTTAGAACTGGTGTACGGTATCCCTAAAACACCTTCAAATGCGAGTGCGAACCCCAAACGACTTGCAAACGTACGTACGTACCTTTAAATTAGCCTACTGCTGACCATTCGCGATCGTTTGCAAACTCGCGTTTATAGCCTAGACACCTATGAAAAGCAGGTGTACTCTTAAAAAAACACTTGCAAATGCAAAAGGTTGCAATTTTAAACATTTACGACGCGCACCGTGTACTCGGAAAACACATTGCGAATTTGCGTTGTACCAAACCACTTGAAATATGCATGCGTATCCTAAAACTAGAACGTTGAGAACAGGAGATTAAGAGAGAGAGCCAACTGTTGCATTATAAGAGCGACCGTTTACCCTCTAACGAAAATAATCTAGAAAGATAAAATTGAAAAAAGGTAGAAAATAAACCTAGGAAAAAGTAAAACAAAGTAGGGAAAATCTAGAAAAATAAATTAGAAAACGTTGTTATGAAATCTGAGGTACACCGAACTTAGCTGACACGTTTTCATTAGAACACCTATATTCAGTGCTAACCGGTCTTAATTTATCAAAACGGATGTATTTACTGACCTGCTCTATTTACCACACGTGTATCCTGACTTTTTAGCACATGACCTGTTTTCTTTAGATACATATTTTATTTACCAACACCTGAATTCACTGACCGTCTTATTTAAATGACCTGCCTTCATTTAATAAAATAAATAAATTTATCACAACGTATTAAATTACGGGATCTGTTTCATTTACATGACGTGTATTTCATTTAGGTGATCTGTTTTTTTAATTCACTACACGTGCATTTATTTAGACAACGTGTATTTGTAAAACACTTTTGTTTTCGAAAACTACCTGAAAGCTTGTATACACTACAGAATCGGAAACTAACTCATATGCTTTTGTAATACCCTACCATTTTAAAACCATAACCTTATTGTTTTAAAACACTATCTTCTTTTTTTAAAAATACATACCCGTAATATCTCATTACGAAGTTTATGCACTTCATTCATATTAGTACACACCTTTTGCATTTTCCACTACCTGAAGATGATAAGCAATTATTCTACCCTTTTGACCCAATCGGCCGCCCAACACACGGCAGACGCTTTGTGATTCACCGCCTCCAAGTAGTAACAAGCAATAGGGCGGAAGGTATGCGAATACAAGCCAATCATGGCGGCGTATGCGGGGTAAATTTTCGAAGTCAACTCGGAACTCGATCTATAAAATGCAACTGGAACCTAAACCAACTCGATCGCTTAACTCGAAACGCTAAAGCAACGCCAAATCGAAACTCGAAACTCTAAAAGCCAACTGCCAGCCGACTCTAAAATCAACTCGAACTCTAAAAGCAACTCCAACTCGAACTCGAACTCGCATTTTGTATCTTGAAAACCTTTAATTCCTATCGGATCTATAATACTTACGTTGACGTAGCCTTCCTATCAGGTTGTTCCGAGAGATGGCTGCGCTGCATGATAATTTCTCTCCAGGTTGTCGGTTGAGCCAATCTGCACGCTTTGTGTTGAGTTGACTCCTCTGGCCTACAGTCAGCTTGTATGGTGTAAATCCAACGCAGGGGTGGACGTCCGCGAGGTTGTTACCTCTATCGAACCTTCCAGTGTGATCTTAGGAACTGGAGTTAGGCATCCTTTTGATATGCCCAAAGTAGGATAGCATCTTCTTTCGTATGATCTCCACTATATCCAAGTGATACCTGCTCTTGATTGTGATCTCATTTCCTGATTCTAGCCTTTCTGGACACACCTAATATCTTAGGAGGCAGGACATCTACAAAGACCCTCAGGGCGATTGGTGGCGGTTTTCTTGAGAGAGTCCCAAGTTTAATTTCAGATTCCATTAGGTGGCGACGGAGAGGATCAGAATCCTGTACAGCTCCATTTTGGTGTTCAGGCTGATATCTGCACCTCTCCAGATGTTATGGAGTTTTTGCATTACTCCATCGCCAGGCCAATTCTACGTTTTATGTCTCCTTCAGATGTGTGAGTCACATATGACTCCACCCAGGTAGACAAAATGTGCTGGCCGTTCCAGTTGTCGATCCGATTTGATGTTGAGTTTGGCCGTCCAATACACTGTGGACCTGGTTTTTGTTATGTTGATTTAGTCCCCATATCGGACTTGAGTTGTATACGTTGTTTCTAGTGTTTGAAGTTCATGACTGGATCGGCTATATTAGTACAATTACAATGTCATCTGCGAAGCGAAGGGGTTGATGATATGACCGGATAGGATGCCTCTATTTATACCTCTTCCAGTGATTGGCGCATGGACATCTCTAGAAAGATGTTAAAGAGTTGGGGTGATATAATGCATCCCTGTCTAACTCCAACGAGGGTGGTAAACCGTCGGTCAGGGTGTCGTTTACTCTCACACTACTTTTGGATACGGCATAGAGTGCTTGGAGTAGGTTGATGATTCTTTGGAAAAAAACCCCAAATAGTCCATGGATCTCTAGACACCTTCCTGCCAGACAGTGTCGAAGGCTTCTGGAAGTATATGTAGCACACAGTTATAGGTCGGTGTTAACTTCGTGTATTTTTCTCAGATTTGTCTCAAGGAGAATATTTGGTCAAAAGTGCTTCTTTTGGCTCTGAATCCTGTGCGCTTCAGCGATGATTTCATCCGATCTTTTTGTGGAGGCGTGAGAAAGAAGACTTATGGCGCATCCAAACGTATAATTTTTCTGAAAAATGGGGACTATATTGCCCAGCCCCCCAGTCGTGCGGAATATCTCACTATTCCAGATCTTAATGCACCGCTTGTTGTTTCGGACATCAATTCCCCATCGCCAGCTGCTTTCAATTTCCTCTCGGTTTATCTCTGAGTGACTTCTTGTCTTTCAGTTTGTTGACCGCCTGGGCTACTTCTTCTCTCAGTATTGGTGACTCGTCCTGATCCTCAGTTATGACCCGTTTTGGGGGGATGTTCTCGTTTACTGGGTTTGGATGTTTGTATAGTTCGTGTATAGTTTTCTTTCCCATTGTCTGTGATCTTATGTTCCCTCCATTGGCATGTTCGCCTGTTTTGCTTTTAACGGCACTGATCTTTGTGGTTGGCTTCTCGGTATCTTATGGGATTGCCACAGAGAAGACGTTTCTTTATTTTATTTTGCGGGTTGGATTACTCTACTTCAAAGGGGGGGGCTATTTTCTTAGCCACTCGTCTTTGCATTTTGCTGATTTGCGTTTGATTTCACTGTAAAGGAAAGTTTGTATCTTGGTTCGGAGTAGGATAATCTGTTCGTCTCTTTTGTTGGACTTTGATTATTTTTACTTCGCTCAGTTTGAGGATTCTATGAAACCACAGTTTTTGGTGGGTGCTTTACATATAATACAAGTTCTAAAGTCTAATCAAACAGTTCATTAAATCTAATATTAGAAAAGCACCCCGTAGTTGGTTGTCCACGCAATCCTATAGGGAAAATTCATGAAGATATAACTCCGGGGTACAAACCATAGCAAAGCACGTTAAGCGGCGCTGACCGTGCGAAAACCCAAGTGCATCGTCCAATCACGTCCCATTGACTTGCGGTCCGTTGACCAATGGGCGTCGACTTTCCTCCCGGGCTTTGGCCTTCTTTCGCCAAACGTCATCAAATAGCATCAGATCTGCGTATGGAAGTAGGTCATGGTTTGGGTTATTGTGACAAAAAAAATTTGTTTTTTCCCACCGCTCTCACCTTTTGTTGATAGAAGGTAGGAATCGTAACGTGTTATTTTTCATTTTCTTGGGCCAAAAGGCGGCTCATTGCATATTTTGGAATTGATTTGGTTTCTAATTATGGCAATTTTATCTTTACTGATAACTGATGTGAGCGAGCCAGGAGGTAGCTGACTTCGGGCTCTGCAGATTAGGCGCTATGTATTAAATATATAATTTATAATGTTGTACTGGCAAAATAGCAGATATTAAAGGTATATTATCATTAAGGAGTTCAGGCAATCCTAGAGGGATTTAACTTCAGATTTTCTGCACTCAGTTTAAGATATGCATTAAATTAGTAAATTATTAATATTCAATTTATTTAGAGTATTGGAGGGTCTTCGAGCCTTAAAGGTAGCTGACTTCCGGTTCAACAGATGTAAGTTAATATTCAAACAAATGTTCTAGGCAGCCCTTGAGATATTTGACTTTAAGAGCCCTTTAAATAAGTTTGATTCACAACTTACGCCAATATTCTAAGTGATCCCTGGACTGATGCGAGTAAGCCGGCTTAAATGCGTTATTATTATCCGAATATAGTAATGCCTAGACTAATCTTTGCCTGCAATGATCCCCTGGTTATTAATAATGATTATTGATTTTGGCTTTGCAGTAATTTAAAGTCATTGGTTGAAATTTGGTTAGAGGAAACTTCTCATGCCAAGGGCATGCAATCACAAGAATTTTATTATTTACAATATGTGGCTTGTCATACTAAAATTGGCATGTGGCCTTTGCCGAATTGCATGTTGGCTTTACTGATGGCTCAATCTGTGGTATGGGTTAATTAGGGGAAGCTGTCTCCAAGCCATGGTGTTAAAATGAATTGTTCAAAGCCAGGCCTACCTAATCTTTGCTACAATGGTTCTCTGTGATATTATATAATGATTAGTAATTTGTGCGGTGCAGTAATGTTAAATTTACTTGGTGAATGAAAAATTTGGCTAGAGGAAACTGTCTTCATGCCAGGGCATGGCAATCATAAGAATTTTATTTTTTAACATAGTGGCTACTCATACTAAAAAAAATGCATAGTGGCTTTACAGGACATTGCATGTGGCTTAAGGTGGCCCAATCTGTGGTATGGGTTTAAAAGGGGAAGCTGTCTCCAACCATGGTGTAAAAGAATATCTCAAAGTCAGGCCATTATTGCAAAACTGTGGTTGTTTGGAGAACCGTTAGAATTGATAAGGACTAAGTACGCACGATTGTGTTGCAATTGGCAAACCTTTGTATTGTCCCATTCTTTGTCTGTGAAATTCTGCATGAATGGATATATAGTTAGGAGTTGTGTCAGAGAACCCCATGATTACAGGATAAGGTATTAATACCCGTTCTGCTGCGGTTTTGGGAGCAGAAAAAGTTCCCAACCGTATATTCCATTTCAAGGAATCGGCACCGGTTGAAGGTGAAAATAAATGGGTGATTGTTAGATATTTTCGAAGAACCTGACTGGAATTTAATTCACAACAGTACTTCAAATGTACCATTGAGCCCCAATTGAGATCTTTTATGTTTAAATTTTCCACAGGGCAATCTGCACAAACCAATTTCCACACAGATCGGAGGATGATTCACCAAACTGTTCTGTAACGAGTTGCCAGAATCAATTTACACTTATTCTTGATTGTACTAAGGTGTCTCCACTATGGAATGAAATAATAAGGTTGTTAAATCAATCGTATACTAAGGAGTCCCTTGTGTTTTCCAAGTTTGAGAAAACTGTTTGGAGTTAGAGAACCCCGAGCAATACAATGTATTAATTTTCCTCTTTTTATGTCTTAAATTTAGGATTCACAAATGCAGATTTCAACCAAATAACCGCCAGTTTGTTGCATTTGTGTCAAAATGAAACAAAACATTGAATATAAAATTTGCTGAAGTAAAGGGAAGATTACGGCAGCATTTTTAAGAAATGGACTTTTGGACCTTGAAGAGTCATAGCTCTCCCTTTTTGTTGTGATGGTCCTGTACACTTTATTGTAATGCCAATGGAAAAGCAAGATGGTGTGAGGGGGTGTGTGTGTTGTGGTGTGTGAGCATGAGTTTGCATCCTATTTTAAAAGCACGCAAAGATGACAAAAAAAGGACTGTTGATTTTGGAGATAAATGTTCGCTGGTGAAATAATTCGGATCCCGGATTCAGATGCAGACAGCTCACAAGGCTATTGGTCGAGATAGCCCTACTCCCATAATGGTGACCAAATAATACTTGAGTGATATCTTGCGCAAGAAATATATGCCTACTTGCGCAAAGGACGCCTCGCTCTGCTTCACCGCACGCAAGTCGAAGCGTTTTAGAAACTGGTGTAGCCCTTAAAAACCGGCAATGCGAAAGTGCGAACCACCAAACGACCTCTTGCAAACGTACGTACGTACCTTTAAATATTCGCCGGAACATTCGCGATCGTTTGCAAACTCGCGTGTATAGCCTAGACACTTGCAAAACGCGAGTGGAGTGGGACTCTAAAACACTTGCAAATGCAAAAAGGTGCATATTTTTAAAACATGTACGAACGCGGCAGTGTACTCGGAAAGACTGCGAATGAGTTATGTTACCAAACCACTGCAATATGCATGCGTATCCTTAAAACTAAGAAACGCTTGAGGAAACAGGAGGAGATTAGAGAGAGATCAACTTGTGGCATATAAGAGCGACGTTTACTCTAAAGGAAATAATCTAGAAAGATAAAATTGAAAAAAGGTTAGGAAAAATAACCTAGAAAAAGAAGTAAAAAAGTTTTTTATGGGAAAATCTAGAAAAAATAAATTAGAAAAAGTTGTTATGGATCCAATGGTACACCGTACTAGCTGACAAGTTTTAATTAGAACACCTATATTGCATTTCAACCGGTCTTCATTTATCAACAACTGTATTTATTTACCCTGACCTGTCTCTATGTACAACAGTGTATCCTGCCAGACATGTTTTATTCACAGGACCTGTTTCCTTTTAGTGGACCTATTTTATTTACCACACATGTGATTCACATGCCCTGTACTTAATTTACGGACCTGCCTCATTTAATAAATAAATAAATTTATCACACGTGTAATTAATTGACGATCTGTCTTTCATTTACATGGCGTGTATTCATTTAGGTGATCTGTTTATGATTCACTACACTGCACTTTATTAGGACAACGTGTATGTGGTTAAAAACCTCTTGTTTTCGAAACTACCTTGTTAGCTTGTTACATACCAATCGGAACGACCTCATATGCTGTTTAATACCTAAATTTTAAAACACGACATTATTGTTTTAAAACACTATCTTCTTTTTTTAAAATTACATGACCCGTAATATCATACGCAGTTATGCACTTCCTTTCATATTAATTACACAACCTTTGCATTTTTACACTACCTGAAGCATGTTAAGCAATTATTCTACCCTTTTGACCAATCGGCCGCCCATACACACGCGCAGACGCTTTGTGTGATTACCGCCTCCAAGTAGGAAAGTACAACAAGCAATAGGGCGAGGTATGCGAATACAAGCCAATCATGGCGGCGTATGCGGTGGTACAATTTTCGAAAGTCAACTCGAACTCGATCTATAAAAGCAACTGGAACTCTAAAAACAACTCGATCTCTTACCGAAATATAAAAGCAACTCCAAATCGAACTCGAACTCTAAAAGCAAAAACTGACAGCTCGAACTCTAAAAGCAAGTCTAACTCGAACTCTAAAAGCAACTCCAACTCGAAATCGAATCGACAACTAACTCGACTCATAAAATAGTTTTACCCCTGATGGTAACCTCTCGAAATCCAGTCTTACCAATGCCTTAAGACAGAGCCAACCACAACATTCTGAAGAATAAAGCCAATGACTGGATAGTGCATGAGGTGAGAAACCACAAAAAAAATGGTCCTCCAGAAATAACTGAGACAGTAAGAGACCAGATATAATCCTGGTAACAAAGGAACAATGTGGTTACCTTTTTACAGCAATCCAAGCCTTTTCATTTTTGACCCCCTGTATTAATATATTTCCCCCTCCTGGATTCCGCCCATACTCCGAGTGGCACCCGGATAAAATTTGTTTCATTGACCTTCATAGGCAGACAAATCCACTGAGAAAGGATGCTCTGCTCTCCATGGTAAAGGAATTGCCTCCAAATGACCTACTTCTTTCTCGTTGCACAGGGTTGCACCTTTAGTATCTTTGGCAGGTCTCATTCCGTTTTCGTTTTCTTAACAAATTGCTCTTCTTTGCCGTTTCTGAAGATCCGAAGATATAGGCTTTTAAAGAGTGGCTACGTTGAGACGCTATTGACATGAAAGAGGTGAATTGTCAGGAATCCCAACTTAGATGTCGTCATTGATTAAAGTTGACTCAGAGATTTCAGACATATACATTTTTTAATTATAGTAATTAAAAAATAGTCAACTAGAACTAAAGATAGTCACCAGAATGCTCAATTCCAAAGAAAGTTTGAGATGAATCGGTTTTTTCGTTTTGATGCAGTAAACATTTAGGGTATATAACCAGTGCCATAGGATCTGTTATTAATCATAATTTACGGATCCGGAATTTTTAAAACAAAGATGTGATTTTCTCTATGAAGGACTTCGATTTGAGCTTAGCTATTTCACACAGTGATTAGTATATGGACAATGGCAGGATGGGAAAGTTGAAAATGAAAAGTACCTAAAAGGGTGGTAGCTCGAGTATATCTTGCGACCTTGCTCGGAGTAAATAAGAGGAATACATATTAGGAGGAGGAAGAAATTGTGCGGATGGGTTCGATATATATTATCTATCTGGTTTTTATACATGTTATATTAGAGTATGGGTAATTGCATCATAACCAGTTCGTGGAAAACAAAAACTTGCCAGAAGCTTTATCGTAGAAGCGATGCGTAAAGCAGCACCCTATTCACTAAGGTGCTAGTGATTGATAGTGAACCGTAAAGGAGAACCTGTATCAAGAATAACTTACACAATATTAGACGCTATAAAAACAATTGATTGAACACATATGGAGTGCTTTTCATGGAGAAACAGAATTATACTAACCATAAAACGAATTAAAAGCATTTTGTCTGACCATTGCGATATTTTAAATTCGCGCTACTGTATAGGGGATCTGTATTTGTGTTTTGGCGATACTGACGGCCAACAGTAAGCGTCATACATCTTCACACATGATGCTTCAGAAGTTATTTCCTATGGCATGTATACCTAAACGGCCGGTCGTATCGCATAACACTATACACTGCGCGATTTTTAAAATAGCAGCATGGTCAGACTAGATGGTTTTAATTCATTGTTATGTTTATAATTCCGTTTTTTCTATGAAACCACTTCGATTATGTGTGCAATAATTTATTTTATAGTGCTATTGTGTTAATATTATTCGTTGCACGGGTTCTCCTTTGAAAACGCCGTTTTATATATATATATATCTTCGGAAGAATGGAATCCAAGTTGAAATGGCAATTAAGAAATTATAAAATTACTTCTCACAATTCCTATTGTATTTGAAATCAGATATTGTAACTCTATAATCCTGTTTCGAAATATTGACTGACAGATGCCAGTAAGACTAACACATACACGACAATTTGGAGTAATGCCTGCATGCTTTTTTCAAAAAGCAATGCCATACCACATCAATTATGTCCCTAGCCCCTGGGCTGACAGCAAGCCGTACAGGCAAGTCAACCTAAAGTTATGACATAACATCATTTACTCCTACAAGCCCTTTATCCTCTGAGCTCAGACTTTCCGTTTGGTTCATACACCTTATCATACCATAATCTTCTTAATTTTATACCTCCGGATTCCCTCTATATAATCATAAAGGTACTGGACTTTCTAATTGTAATTGTATTCTAGTCTTGTAAACAGTTCTTGATGTCTTGGGTAGCAAAAAGAGTGCCAAAAGTCACATGGTGTCTTTTGCAAAAGTGGCCATACCTCAAAATTTCATTTGCATGTGCATATGGATCCTTTCTGATGAATTATGACTAGTTAGTATTTCAACTACGCATATCACTTATAGTTCCTTCACTTTGAAAATTTAGTGCGGAATGGACGAATTTGGTATGTTGTATAAAGCTGAGTAGATACTCTATCTACTGAACTTTTTAATAGAATGGGTCAACATGTAATGTTTTTTTCACTGTATTAAGTAGATTTCAATTATTTAGGTTCTTGCATATTTCGCACAATTGGGAAGAAGCTCGTGTCGCTTGCTCCGCACCGAAGTTGTGCTGATAACGATGATGATGATGATGCGTAGTTCCATTGGGTGGATTTGATGTGAGGGTTTAATCCTTGGTCATGTAGCGCTATCTACTTTGGCGCTCACTCGTACAGGGTTGCATGGACAAATACAAAACCTTTGTTGTGTAATGTACTGTGTGTTTGATATAAAGGACTAATATATTGCAGTGTAAAACTCTCGTTATGTTTCACATACACGATGTTGTCATCCTGATACTTCATGAAACACCTGACGGGTTTTTCTACCTGCAACTGCGCGACTAAGACCGTATCAATATGACGTTCAGTCAATAGCCAGATGGACAAGACACACATTCCAGGACTACAATTAAGCTGTCAATCGATCCATGTGGTAGCTTTTGCACGGGGATCATTCACAGGTGAAATGTCTTTTAGTCCTGAATCATCTATCTTGTCTGTCAAATCAATATTCCGTGTATAGCATTTGCACGGGGATCATTGACAGGTTAATGTTTTGTAGTCCTGGAATGCCTCTATATTGTCTCTCAATCGATCCATGGGTAGCATTTGCACGGGGATCATTAACGTAATGTATTGTTAGTCCTTGAATGCATCCGATCTTGTCTTTCATCAAAATCCCGTGTAATAGCATTGCACCCGGGGATCAGTGACAGGTTAATGTTTTGTAGTCCTGGCATTCCTCTATATTGTCTCTCAATCGATCCATGGGTAGCATTTGCACGGGGATCGTTGACAGGAATGTATTGTAGTCCTGGAATGCATCAATCCGGTTCTGTCAATCGATCCATTTGTAAGCATTTGCACAGGGATCGTTGACAGGTGAATGTATTGTAGTCTGGAATGACAAATCTATCGATCCATGTGTAGCATTTGCCCAGGGAGTCATTAACAGGTGAAGGTATTGTAGTCCTGGAATGTTCTATCTTGTCTGTTCAATCGATCCATGTGTGGCTTTGCACGGGGATCATTGACAGGTCACTGTATTGAGTTTTTAAGTTCTGATATTAGATAACCTGGGTAGCTTTTCAATCCGGTCTCTACACACACTAACGGTATGGAATTCATACAAAATCTAACCTTGAAAAATCGTGCAAATAGACTTTATCGACGCGTCGAATGACAGGAAAAAAACTCCTATGTGCATTTCACTTTGATCAACATAATATTTAAAAATGCCCCAACTTTTTTAAAACCTCCTATAGCAAATTTACTGGCACAATAAAATAAAACCCAATGCTCCCGTCTGAATTCAAAAGAAAACCCATATGTTCACTCTGATTTCACATAAAAGAAAACCCATATGTTCACTCTGATTTTCAAAAGAAAACCCCTATGTTCACTCTGAATTCAAAAGAAAACCCATATGTTCACTCGTCATTCAATTTATTAAAACTAAGACAATTACATTTTTAGAATATTATTTTGCTGTAGCCAAAATCATCAAAATGTTTACTATGCATATATTTTTTGTTGTTGCAGACACCTCTATGAGAGTGCAATTTACACACTAGGGTTTGAAAAGAGGAGTTGTGGTTTCATCACTGGTCATGCACATAGTTTTTTTACTAGCCAACGACCTACGAAAAAATCCTTTTCTATTATAACTTTTCCATATTCATTTTATTTATTTAATCGAGAATTATCATAATCTAGGATGTAAATTTACTACAACTGAGAGGCTTATCATAACCATGATCCTGTGGACTTCTATCCAATAAGATGTTTATTGAGATATAGGAAATTGCAACCATACGAATCCGACGGCGACTATGGTCGCCCCTACGACCCGTGGCGGCGCACTCACCATCGCCATGACTGGGGGGCAATCTTTTTGGGGGGGGGGGTGGCATTTCTCGTTACACAAACACCCTCGTTACGTTGTAGTACGGTTACCACAA